>DWGR01005688.1:0-10206 GCA_018247715.1 Heliconius burneyi
CCAAGTGTTATAGAATGAACATCTATCTACTCTTATCTTTACAAGATCGTTTAAGAGATTGCTCTTACTTTAATCCCATAAACGTCACAGAACATGAAGCTTATTAGGAAACGAAAGTTACGGTCTTACGAACTAATGCCATAGATCTATTGGTTTAGTGGTTAGTGATTTTGACTGCAGTGTTAAAAGGTAAAAGATTCGATTCTGTTATGAGATATTTGTGTGATTCACTTAGAAAATATATACTAAATATATTGTTGTCATTTAATTGTTATATTATAGTCTTTTTTTGCTGGTTTGTCGATTTTTATTATTTTTATAGACGAGACTTGAAAATATCTATTTGTACTAAAACAGTAGTTATTAATATTCTCATTTCGACTGTCTGGCGCTGAGGCAAAACACGGCGCTTAGTTCCGCCACTCAACCCGCAATGCCTCCAGAAATCGGCGTAAAGTGAGGGAGCGGAAGTTATTCCCATTTTCTCGCTGCCTACCACGCTATGTGCGAGATTACAGTGTTAAATCATCATTCTATACAATGTAAACAGTTAGTATGGCAGTCATAGCCATACAAGAATTTTGACGTATTGCGATAAGAACGTATAATTTAATTGGATAGAGCGCTTGGACGGATTCCACGAGGCGGGTCCAAATTTATAAATTGTAATGGTTTGGAATTATTTTTTTTTTATTATTACGTATGAAAAAAATTTATTAAATTTGTGTAATAAAAAATATATACCTAAATTTGGAATAGTTTATGAATAATATACAGACGCACGCACGGAGAGACACAAGCGTGTGACTGTAAACACAACGATTGAAAGTTCCTCGCCCTGGTAAGAATTCGACGGGAAGTCGTTAACGGAAGTGTCTTAATGGGAACGGAGTATCTTAGCACTAGGTTACCAGATTTCTGCAATATGCAGGATACAAATACATCGCGAAGCTAAAAAAGACAGTACATTGACGTAGTTATTCGTGATGCCATCTCATAGCGAGGCAATTGTCCGAAGTGCGCATTGTTGTCACAATGCCATCACAACCATTAATTATATGTAATACACGTTTGACATACAATAAATAGTGTGATTATCGCTTATCTAGTACATAAATTACCTGCCTGTATAGTGTCTGACATGACTTCTACAGTTAGTTATGTCAGGGTAGTCTTGTAGCTCTTATCCAGAGGTTAAATATAATTAAAATAAATAAATAAATCAGCTCCACGCTGTATCCCCCACACAGCAGGGTAGGCAGAGAGAACCTAGTGTTAATATACTCCGTTCCCCACTTTCTGTCGGATTTTGGAGACATAGCGTGTTTTGTGACAGAGCTCAACGCCGCGCTTTTGTCTCGACACTAGAGCGAAGAAATGAAAATATAAATGTAAATAAATATTTCACTTCCTAGAGTGGGGATCAAACCCACAACCATCGCATTACATTCACACCCTTATTTTTTATTAGAATTAGATATATGATATCGTATTATAAACTATGTTTTCTTATTTCTACTTTCTTTATTTATTGGTCAGTGTTCCTGTGAACACTTAAGCTCATAGTTTATGTGGGCACAAAATTTCAATGTATGGAGATTTTAATATTGTGAAATCAGTATGTATGTTGAGTTAAAAATTTGATTTTTCTCTATTCTACTCTATACTATTGCCAAAGAATGTACATACAGACCTATAAGTGAATCTTACTTTAAATTGTTTAGATATTGATAAAGTCAGCAAGAAGCAGGTAGACGTGTGACAAAATATGTTTATAAATATATATTTATGTACATTTTTTGTCAATCATATATGATTGAGAGTTTCCCTTAGAAAATATTCGTAATTTAAATATCATAACCCCCAAGCACATTTCTAGGCTTTTTTATACATGTTAGGGCAGTCACAAACTAACTTTACATATTTTAATTACCGTAAATGTTTTTTTTGTTTGTTTTTATTGAATAATGTGATTGATGGAACTAAATTAACTTTATCCATGGAAGTAGTCCATATTATATGAAAGCATTATTTAACTGTTTCGCCTCTTAAAAGAAAAGAACACTTTTATGAAATGTTGTCTCTTACAAAAAAAAATACTTCTGACAAATACAATGAGAACAAAAAAGATAATCTCCATTTTTAAAAATGTAATAAAAAAGTATATTATTTTTTATATAATATACCTTTTACAAGTTTTAACTATCGTAATTTGTAGATAATGTTTATATTAACAGAACTAATAAATGAAATAGATATTTTGTTGATTTTTGTCATGCCAATGAAAAAACAACTTAAATAAAAAAAAATGCATTTACCATAAACCTATCGACGCAAATATATGCGATTTTAATTACTTCGTAGTCTGCATTACATTATTGTATCCCGCACACAGCACCGTAGCCAGAGGGAACCTAGTGTTATGACGCTCTGTTCCCCATTTTTCACAGAATTTTGGAGTCATCACGTGTGAAGTGGTGGAATTAAACGCGGCGAAGAAATGAATATGTATAACAAAAAAATCAATTTCGTAAAGTCTACGTTTACTCTTATATTAAAATTCGCCCTCAACTCGCCGTCGACATGCAAATGGCAGGCGACATTCGAATACAAAAAGCTCGGGCGCGGTGGCACCGAGTATATCAATCGATCAACGCCGGATACGTCCCGGGATACGTCTTCATTGTGTTCATTAGCGTCGGAGTCGCGACCACACCTGCCTTCGAGTATGTCCGGCATTTCAGGGGAGACATGTCGGTACGAAAACTTCGTTTTGTTGAGGCGTTTATTTATGGTGTGGTGTGTGCACTTTTACTCGCAGTTGTATGGTTTTTGTAAGTCTATTATATTATAGTGATTAGGTATATAGGTAAAATCTATTTTACCTGTATCAGTTTCACGCTGTATCCTGTACATAGCAGGGTAGGCCAGGGAACCTTGTGTTAATATACTCGTACTTTGTTCCCCACGTTCCGCTGAATTTTTCGAAGCATTGTGAAGTGGGGGGACTTAAAGCCGGGTTATAGCCTTGATACTAGAGTGAATGAAAATGTTAATTCATTTCCACGAGTTGGGATCGAACCCGTCGGTTTACAGTCACATACTTGTGAAGTACAAGTATGTGCTACGACGCCCTTAAATATTTTGATTTATTTTGCTCTGTAACAGCCTTTTTGGAAATGGCTGTCGTTTAGTTTTTATATACCTAATAATATATTTAGCTTATATCAAGAGAGGAAAAAGTATGACATATTTAACAAATTCATATATTATCCATTTAATTATTTAATAACAAATAATAGTAGAAGAAATTCATTTTTATGTTACTGTTACAATTAAATTACATTAAATGGACTGCAAAGACGAACTGGTTTTCTATGTAAAGTAAAATTAGATAAACATTAGGTATTAGTCTTATAAGATTATTTTAATCTAAATAATGTTCATTACATTAATACCATTTTGATTATTAGTTGATAATATATTTTATTGACATGTCATACAAATTTTTCAAGAAAAATGAAAAAATATCTTTACAAAATAAACAACGAAATAAAATAAAAGCTCAGGATGTTTTTAAGAACTTTTAATTGAATGTTTAAACCATAAATGTGTCACAAATCAGATTTGTCAGTTCATTGTAGGTATAAACTGATATCTTACTAGTACAATATTCTTGCCTACATAGGGTGCCTTTGAAAGATTCGGAGATAAATAATGGTTTCTGCGTCATATCACTGATGATACGTCAATGTTAAAAAGTTTATAAAAAATACTTCTGTAATAGCACTCTTCATTCTTACAATAGGAGCTTTTTTTAGGTTCGAATGTTTCATTTCTTCAAAATATTTCATTTCTTCAAAATCCAAAAATTCGAAAAATCCTTCTTCTTAATCCAAAAATCACACGCTTGTGCTAATGCGCCATGACGGTCGTCGGATTGCGACAGTAGTCGCTCTCGGTAAACTTTAAAGTTTGAACCGTCAAATTAACCATTTTAATACTTTTAGATTTTTTAAACAATAAACAATCACGTGGAAAGTAAACATCAATATTACCAACATGATAAAATATCATTTAATACAACCATTTCGAAGGACACGCATATATTTAATTTTCCTTCACGCTTTCACAAAAGCTGTTAAGTGTTTAAATATAAATGCTATCAGATTGAGACCGTTACAGCCATTATACTATTAAGGCCCCTAATTACAGATCAAACGTCGTAACCACAAAGCGTTCGTCTCGCAATACTTTCCAAGTTCTGCGTGGTATTCACATTGTGAGAGCGGTAGTTTAGTGGTTTTGTAAATTACTTCTGGGTCCTTTTAACGCTATGCTATTAAAAGATATGCCTGTTCATAGAAGAGTAATTATTCTACGTGGCATCGGCTTGTGAGCTATTAATAGTATTTTTTTCTTACTTTACCAACACTAATAAGTAGTTATGGGTCCAATCGCTTATAAGATATGTAATAATTGATTGAAATTAAATTCTTATTCTTAATTCTGGTTGTGGGTTCGATCCCCATTCGAAGAAGTGAAATATTTATTTACGTTTATATTTCCATTTTCATCGCTCTGGTGTCGAGGCAAAGCGCGGCGTTGAGTTCTGCCACTCAACACACAATGCCTCCAGTACTCGGCAGAAAGTGGGGAATGGAGTGTCTTAACACTAGGTTCCCTCTGTCTACCCTGCTATATGCGGGATACAGCGTGAAGCTAAAAAAATACATGATTTACGTGTATGCTGAAATTTCTAATGATATTTCTCATTTCATATCTGAATTAATATAAAATAATATTACTCTATTATAATTTTGAGAAATTATTCTTGAATAATTATTTGTCTTTAGGTATAATCCTACTGAAATAAATGTCGTTTATAAGCATACTTTTCTTTTTTAAAGTGTAAAACCTCAAACCGCATTGACTTCCGTATATTTGTTGTGATTTTATTGTTATTTGTTCTTTTCAAGAGAGAAAACATAAATACTTATCTATATTGCCTTTTGTTACCGATGCCGCGTATTGTTGTATTTTAATACAATTCTTAAGAGAATTCTGAACTTCTTAAAAGAATCTTTCTGAGAACATGTTATTTTTCCTATTGACAAAAGATACTTTATTAGCGTACTCGCTTATTAATAAGCTATATGAACATTGAACTTAATAATATACGGATTTCCGTACTATGCAATTACACTTATATTAAATGTTTTTTTGCTTTTCCACTTCTGAGAGTTTAAAGATAAAGTTGAAGGCTGAGGTAGCTAATTATTATTTCTATAGGCCCATCTTTTAGAAAGATTGATTTGACCTTGATGGATTACTTCATTATTGAAAATTTATTTTTTTTAAATATAAATGTAGTGAATTCTTATATGTAAACTTTATATCTCGCTGTTGCTGTTAGACCCAATTGCAATATAGAACCGATTATCTTAACTTTGAGATATTTCTGCTTTATTTAAAAAAAAAATCTGTGCAGTAAGTTTACTAACATAACATGATTTCTATATCGTATCGATTTACGAAATGTTCTTGATAAGAACGTACTGATTGTCTTATTAAAATAAGTTAAAATATACAAAGCTATAATATTATTTAAATGTACCAAATACTAGCTGTCGCCTCATCTATTAATGCTCTCTTACCGTTAAGACTCCTTTCCTTGTTCTCCATTCAACGTGACATTGGCGAGGTCTTCAGGTGCTGAACTGCCACACTCGGAGCACCATATACAAAGAACATAAACAACAGAATGCCATGTGTAAGACAATCATTATATTTTTCATTTGCTTTAAATAGACCAACATAAGTATATGACATGTATACAAAATATGAGGCCTAAGGCTATCTGATCTACAGAAAATATTAATTTAATTAAAAAAATATTAAGGTAATTTTGCATTGTCAAACTGCTTTTTCGATTTGCGCATATTTTTCAAATTTTACATTGATTTAGATTAATAAATTACAATAAAAATGATTGTATTAGTATGATAATAATACAATCTATTGGATTAATATGAGACCAGAGATCAGTCGTGGCGCAGGGGCACAGATGTGTGTAAACGCGACAGATTGTGAATTCGATTCCCACTTAAAATTTTCTTTTTCATTTCCTCACTCTGTGGTAAACGGAAGTGTTTTAATGGAAACGGAGTATGTATTAAAATATTACAGTAAGTAATGGAAACACACCGATATATTGTATTTTATTTTGTCTATTGCTCGTAAAGAGAAGTTACCTACAACGATTTGTTGGCATGTACGCGCAAAATAAAGCTTATTAAGTCTTTATCGCATACTTGTACACCGTTTGCTAGAGCACGTAATCACCGTAAACCCCAAGCGACCCAACCAAAAAGACGCCAGGTCTTAGATATAAATGTGGTCAACCGTCCATTTTCCCGCTATCGCGACTACAGGCAGCGAACACGAAACTTCGAATATCTACTAAAATCCAAACGTTTTAAGAATAAAATAATCAAAAGTAGAAAATACAAATTAAATCAATGGTGTTAGAGCTCAAAATGCAATATCGTAATATGTTCTTACATACAAAATTCTGTAGTAAGAAGTTTATTAGCATAACGAACCAGGCGCAACTTAAAGCAACATGCTTGGTCACGCTGCCCCCTGACGTTGGTCGCAATTTCCACAACACTGTAAGGAAAGTGGCGGGAAAATAAACACGAGACACATTAAATTTATTTATCTTTAGATTAGGAGAATGCGAGCTATAACGATATAGTATTATAGGGTAAAGGTGTATGAAGGTAAATATTTGATTTTCATTTTTTTATGCTTCACGCTGTATCCTGCACAAAGCTCTCTTAATATCAGGGTCCTCTGCCTTTCCTGCTTTTTAGGCCATTCCCATAAAGGCACTTCCGTTCGCCATTTTCCCTCAAATTCTGGAGGCATTGCTTGTAGAGTAGCGAAACTCAACGCCGCTTTGCCCCGTTGCCGAAGCAAGGAAAAAAATATTAAATAAGAATATCATTTCGCGGAGTGCTAAAGTTAATATAGATACTATAAATATTCGTCTTTAATTCGTCAATTCTTTTTTTACGGAAAAAGATGGCAAAAAAACGTATGGGTCACCATCACCGCTGTCCACGACACCGCGTAAAACCAGAGGAGCTACTGATGCATTGCCAGCTTTTGAGTTGATTGGGCGCCGGAGCCTGGCATTACCTAATGCGAAACGCAGTGGTGTAAAACCACTACTTCACACCAGTTTTAAATCCCGGGGGTGGTAATAATTGTAATGTAGGTATTAAGAACGACAAAGCATGCAAGTAAACATTTATACCTTCTAACATATTCTTTGAAATATAGTTTTTACTTTAACTATAAAGTTTACTAATTTAAACATTTCCCTATCACGACAGTGGGGTAGACCACTAAAGGGAGGCAACCTTAAACTCACTTTTCACGGAAACCTAATTCGTGTGGCTCATTCGAAAGGGCGATTCGTGGCTGGCTGTAATTATTCACTTGTTATGACATCTCATTAGCATATAATCGGTAAGCCAGTCCCCATGCGTGAGGTAACGGCGCAGGCCATTCACACGAACCCATTATATCTTGATTGAAGCCAGCCTATGAGAAGCTACTAATTAAAAAACAAACTGCCCAAGATGCTTCGTAAATATGCAAGAAATTATATGGTTCTTGTAATTAGGAAAATCTGAATTAGGTGTTTTGAAAATTACGAACATGTACCTGCAGTATAGGTTTATGTAAATTTTTACGGTCATCGACTACAAAGCATATAAGGAGTATTTGATAGAAGTGTATTTAGCCTTATTAGGCAAAGGCATTGTGCTCGTAATCCTATTGTTTATGTATTAAAATAAAATATTTTACATTTTTTAAATGTCATTAAACTTCCATATTTTCATATAGGTATATTTTTTTCTATAAAACCTGGCTAATGAATATACATACCAACTGCGCGTCAAATAAATTACCAGTAATAAAGTACATATCCTTGAGTAAACTGGAAAACGGAATGAGATTAGTGTGCGCGAGCGAGGAATCTGCATACTTGCATGCACTGCCGTTTGTGCATATCTATGCATATCGCTTTCCGAAACCCATTGTGCCTAGTGCAGACCGCGAAGTGAGCTAAATCGCCACCTTTATTTGCAAAGCGAAGCGATAGACTAAAAGGTGATATAAAATATTTATTAATTTATAATACATAAAAGTATTTATCTTCTTATTTCACTTATGAAAATGAGTGGTTACTTATGAATATCATTATTACTAGTACGAATGAAGCAGCAGTATAAAAATAGGTATAAATAAGATATTTGTTACTTAATCTAGTTGCTATTAAACAGTTACCTTCTGCTTAAATAATTCATTTGCTTTAAGGTTTTTCCAATGACGAGGCGTTGAGTTCTGCCACTCAATTTGCAATGCCTTCAGAATTCGGCAGAAAGTGGGAAACGAAAGTGCTTTAATGAGAACAGAGAGTCTTAATACTAGATTCCGAGGTTTCACTTGTGGTCATTTTGAGTTAATTTGGCAATAATTTCTAATGTTACGATTTTTAGCTCTTTAAAAATATGTTATTAAATATCACACATTTAGATCTATACTCAGAGAACTTCAAGCACTTGATTGATTTAAAGATTTTTTATATTATTAACTTTTAGAGCCCAACTTATTTAAGCAAAAACTAAATCGCACTTTGCAAGCCCTTTTTCCTACAACGTATCATAGAGCTACGAGCTCGTAGGTATACTAATTAGTTTAAAACTTTGTAAAGATCTTTAATATAAAGTCCAATCAAAATGACGTTTGCAGACGCTCCTGGACTATCTAATCACAAAATCTACCCAGTTTACACATAGTCCAAGACAAACGTTCGTCAGTGGAAACCGTATGTGAAATGACGATTAAGAACAGTTGTAAGTAGCCTTTGTTCGATCCACGATAAGCCAGCCATTGTGCGGCCAACGGTGGATTGATACAGTATGCAATGATTATTATGCTACGATAGGTATGTGAAAATATCAGTTTTTTAGATATCTTTTAATTGGTTTTGCTATCATATAAGAAAATTTACTTATTTTCATAATTTAGCACAGAAATTCTTATCTCGATATATTTTTTAGTCAAAAAGCTTATAGCTTTTTTTCAGCTGCATGTTATATCAGACTTGTAGCAGGGTGGGCATTGTTTTAAGACACTCCACTCCCCACCTGGTGGTAAGAGGCCAGTCAACCTAAAGGGAGATAAGCGTAACTGTATGATGACTGAAAACGCAAAAGGTTGTAGATTCGAGCCCCACTCGAGGGAATGAAATATTTATTTTCATTTCTTCGTTCTGGTGTCAAGGCAAAGTGCAGCGTTGGGTTCAGCCACTCAACACGCATTGCCTCCAGAATTCAGAGGCGAATTCTTTTACCTAATATTTCGTTTATATATTCAGCACCTATAGGCGTATTAGAGTAGCTAACTAATATATTGTGACAATAAAATATCCGGAAACTATTGAAAGACGTTATAGTACCTACAAATCTGATATGTAAGTACTATAACGCCTACTTTTGTAGGTAATCTACTTTTTTTATTGTACCTATAGTAAAGACTCGACCTACATTCGCAATTTACCATAAATGTGAAAACTTAACGTTTCAGCCTTGCTTATTTTTATAATGTCATGCAATATTAGCCAAGTCACGGAAATTCTTATACTGGATCAGGTATGTTAATATAGGGTCAACAATGATACGTGTTAAACTTATTTTGTTAATAGTAATTCGTATAAGGAATACTTATTAAGTATTATTATTAAAAATACTAGTCAAAATCGAAACTCTCCTTTTGGATGCGTTGTAGTGAGGTAATAAAATCTAAATTGAGAAAAACAGAAGGAAAAGGGGAGAATATATCTAATGATTGAAATATTCTTGTTTATTATGTAAAATTTTAGAAAATAATTTACCTACCCTATATTAAATCATTTCTATTTACATAAATTAGTAAGTATCTTATTAATGTCAGGTATATAAAATAGTTTACATAATTTCTATATTTGAGGCTGTCGTGGCAAAAGGGCACACCGCACAAGCATATGTAGCGACTGTAAACGGTTATGTGTTCTATTCCTACTCGAGGAGAAGATATTTTTAATATTTTAACTTTTTCGCTCGGTAACGAGGTAAAGCGCGTTGTTGA
>DWGR01005689.1:0-10206 GCA_018247715.1 Heliconius burneyi
CGATTTTCATAATAAACATTGCGTAAGTAATTATAAATTGAAATAATCTGTCACACTCAAAAATGGATTAATAGATTAGATTTTGTTTTAAATATTGTAAAATAATGTCTTATTATTCTTACAGTTTGTTGTACCTATGTAGTATGTATGTGATTTATTTTATTTTATTTACCTATGTTGTCTACTTTTGGACCAAACTCCACCCAAATTTCCAGAATTCATACATTTAATGCGCATTGCAAAGGACTATTTAAGTCGTACCGGAAGATGTTGGAAGAGCCAAACCTCAAGCTCTTCTCTTATTATTCTTACTGTTTCACGATAAAATTCACTAAAGCCTAATTAGCAAATGTAATGGAATATTTTCCACGTGCTGCTGGTGCAATTACATAATAAATTATAAAATATTTCTCTTTAGTGCTCCAGCTAATGATCCTACAGCCAGGAGTAGTTCGACAAGAAACTGAACCGCCGTCTCTCAAAGCTCTTGTAACGGATCCTTACATTATCGTCGCTGCTGGTAAGTAATTTTTTATTTCACGCTGTATCCCGCACATTGCAGGGTAGGTAGAAAGACCATGGAAACCTTGTATTAACACTCTCCGTTTCAATTAAGACACTTCCCTTCTCCACTTTCACATTTATGAAATATTGCATTTTCTGGAGTCGAACCCACAATATGTAGCGGATACAGTCGCACGCTTGTGCCACAGCACTTCGACTGGCCTCAATCTGGTATATCATATTATTTGTTAATTTACACAGATATGCAGAGTAGTTTTTAATTGGGATTAAATACGACAATATCTAATTGTTATAAGAATAAAATGTTTTAAAAAAAAACCTCGTTGTCTGCAATGTCGGTTTACGGATTACTTATCGTATTGACGGCCGTAATTTTACGTGATAGCGACATAAAGCTCCTTTTTGGGTTCTGCATCCGAAAGGTAGAACGGGATTATTACTAAAACTTCGCTGTCTATCTGTCTGTCACCAGACTGTATCTCACGAACTGATAGTTAGACAGTTAAAATAAATCACAGATGATGTATCTCTGTTACCACCATATAAACAAATACTTAAAAATCGGTTAAGCACGAGTCCGATTTACCCACCAAGATTTCCGTACCAATTTCAGAATTGTAGATCACCGGGAAGTACTTACAGCTTATAAAATTTACAAAATTTACGCATTTTATATAAAATAAACTACAGATATAAGTTACCTATAAATTTGCACTTTTCGGATCCCTTTATTTGTATTGTAAGTTCTCACTTCATGTCAAATTTCATAACTGTAGGTTCATTGGAAGTACCCCATACCCATATAGGTTTTCATTACGCGGCGATTTTCATAAAAAATGCAGAAAAAACGATTCATAAACGTTTGTATCTTTTGATTGCGTTGAAATTTGAAATAGAAAATTTTGTTGCTTTATTTTTTTTTGTGTTTCAAGGGACCATGGACTTGGATATTTGATGCTAATTTCAGCTTGATAACACCACGTGATCTTGACATAAATGGACAGACGTAGAATTTATATAATTTATGTAATCAGAACCCCATACATAATTCAGGATGTTGGTGAAAATATGAGAGGTGTAAAAAAAAATTTAATTCTATTTTAGGTGCTATTACCTTCGCCAATGTCGGCATTGCCATGCTCGAGCCGAGTTTGCCTATATGGATGGCAGACACGATGAACGCCAGGCGCTGGCAACAAGGCGTCGCATTCCTACCGGCTAGCATCTGTTATCTTATTGGTATGTAATATACTTATATAGAACCTGGGATTTTAAGTTAAATTTTAATTTAGAATTTACTTTTGTTAGATTACACTTAATTTTAAATGTTACTTTTATTAAATTTATAATTAAACTTAAAATTACATGTAAGAGAAAAGGAATATGAGTTACGTGATGTACCTATATAACACCATATATGGTGTTTATTTTTTACTTTATATCCCGCCTACACGGACAGGAAGAGTCCTATCCCTCTAGAAGGGGGAACCTAGTGTCAAGTTTAGAGTTATACATGAAAATAATTCATTACCCCGATTTCTAGGAGCCACTAGGAACTCGAACTCAGAACTCGTAACGCTGTGCCGCTGCGCCACGACAGCTACGATGCCCTATGTAATATGTATAGAGTAGTATAATATTTTAGAGTGATCTCAGAGTGCTCCATTAGATAATAAAGTTTTAATAGGAAAACTTAATTATCTAATGGAGCAGTTTTAAAATATTTCATTTTTCAGGCACCAATCTTTTTGGACCTCTTGGACACAAAATGGGACGCTGGCTTGCCGCTTGTTCCGGACTCATTATCATCGGTCTTTGCCTGATTCTGGTAAACTTGTCGATAATGCTTTACTGTCTTTGGTTTAAATATATGAACCGTAATATCTTATAAAATACAGATTTCAATCAAAATATAAATCTTAAAGAAGTTTAATTTAAAAAAAATGTCATTTTTTTATCAATTGCATTAACACTCGTGATCGACCGAAGTTTCGGTTTCGGCCGAAACTGACACAAAAGCCGAAGTAGTTTCGGTTTCAGTGTCGGTTACGGCTAAAAATGTTGTTTCCCTCTACTTACCCTGCTATATGCGGGATAAATAAAAAGGTATTTATTTATTTTTAATAGATTGATATTACTTATAAGCATAGGTAAGTTAAAAATATATATATTACAGATCCCAATGGCACGTAAGCTGGAACACCTGATCATTCCTAACGCTGGTCTCGGCTTCGCTATCGGTATGGTTGACTCCTCGATGATGCCGGAGCTCGGCTTCCTCGTTGACATCCGCCACGCGGCCGTTTACGGATCTGTGTATGCTATTGGCGACACTGCTTTTTGTTTGGGATACGCTGTTGGTGAGTTTTTTGTAAGAATTGATGAGAAATCAGATGTTTTAAACGTATTCTTAACTATGTATTCTTAACTATAATCTTACGGTTACATATATATGACATAAAGTATAATAATAACACCGAGTATAGCCCAAGTTTGACTTGTGCCTGTGATCACAAACTTCCTAAAGTATTTGTTGAGCTGGTCTTCAGTTGATTATGGTAACCTCCACTCACTACCACCACCATTACTCGGTATCTTAAAAGAGCCGAAGCTTTCAAATGAGAATTAAATGACTATATATAGATCATTAGATAGAAACAGAATAAGTATGGAAAATAAATTGCCTGTGATATAAATTGCCAGTGATATTTATGCCTACAAAATTAGTGCACAATTAGAACAATTCTTTATTAAAATCACCCCACACACTCAACTGTGAGTCAGGGATAGGTAAAAAACATCACAAAAGTAATAAAGCAGAACTCAAAAAACAAACGGTTTAAAACTTATCATTATATTCAGGTCCAGCCTTCTCCGGAACTCTGGTGAACAGCATCGGTTTTGAATGGATGCTAGTTATCATCGCATTTCTCAACTTCGCGTATGCACCGTTTTTGCTGCTGCTGCGTTCACCGCCGGCAAGAGATGAAAAACAGGTAGGGCTGGATTCGTTGTTATTTAGGGTTTTTCAATTTATGTTTTCAATTTGTTTTGTTTTTCAATTTATTTTTACTTTATATTAATTTTTGAGGTGCACTAGGGTGTGACTGTCACGTAACTGTTGTGGGTTCGATCCCCACTCGAGGGAATGAATTATTATTTATTAATATTTTAATATCTTCGCTCGGGCACCAAGGCAAAAGCCCGGCGTTGAGTTTCGCCACTCAACACGCAATGTCTCGAAAAAATTCGGACGGAGTATCTTAACACTATGTTCCTTTTGCCTATCTTACAGCTTTTTTAATTTACTACTGTATACGAACGTACACATGATGAGAGATCTCTCTCTATAGAAGTTTAATATACGCCTGCACGTAGTCATAATGATTTTTATTACTTTGTGATATGTTCCACTACTTACATACTTATTGTTAGATGACAATACATTTTTATAAAAGCGCCCTCAATGTCTAAATTTTTTTTTTTTTATAATATATTATATTTATGTATAAAAAAAATTTTGAAAAAAATATAATAATAAGCATATAGATAACGTATGAAAATTGGTGCGGCGCTATTTTCGATAAAAAGCAATACATTGATATTAAAAACAAATCATTGAAAGCCAGTGCAGCTTTCCCATGCTTATACGGCTTTATCAAATTTCGCAAAAAGATATCTTATTTAAGCTGTCAATCTTTAAAAATATCATTGTCATTGCAGTTTGACTTTCAATTATTGACAAATATATCATGAAACTCTGATTGTCATTATTTGTTTATTTAGAGCCTCATCATAAGCGAGAAATCATCAGTTCGCTACGTGAGCTACCAAAACGAGGAAGAAGAATAAACCCGCCATTTTGACACCGCCGCCATCTTGAGACCCGCCCGAATCTTTTTAAATTAATGCCTAAGGTACGAAGTGAAATGCTTAAAAGAATAAAAAAAAATACAAAAAAACGTAGCGTTACCAAAGTAGATATTTAAAAAGGATATAATATTTACAATATACAAAGCATATAGTTTTAGTAATATATATATATCTCTTACGATTTTAGAAAATATCAACATTTCATATATTTAATATAATATATTTAATTATACTGTAGGTACTGCCAATACGCATTAAATATTTCTGTAGTAACATTTATAAATAAAAAAATATATTCTTTAGATTTTACGACCAATTTATCTCTATCTTTACCTATATAGTTGTCTGTTCGTCTATATTTATGTATATAATCTATCGCCGTATAGTCAGGGTGTTTTTAATTTAAAAAGCTTAATAATAAAAAAATATTTATGTAAAACTCAAATAAAACGTGAAACAGTTCAAACACTTTGCAAATGTGACTTTGACAATATTTTTTATTGTATTTTTGAAAGTAGACAATAAGTGTTTTTGAGACCGACAAAACAAAATCCACATCCTTTAAGCTGTTATTATTTATAAAAACGAAAAAATAATTTTATACCTAACACTGTTTTAAAATATATATATTTTAATATTGATAATAATGTTTGGAATAATAATTTACATTAGACAATAAATTTAATACAATAACGTTTTCAGCACATGTTATTGAGGCACTTTCATTGTTCTGGACCAATATATTTTATATTTTGTTTTAAATACAAGCATAAATATATTTTCATTATGAAATTTGGATTTGTAACGTTTTCTCATCATCATTACATTTTGATTGTATTCGTCATTAAAATTTGATCATTAATTCACAAATATGACGCTATATTTATTTAATGATATTATCAAAATAGTTATTTGTATAATATTTTGCATATAATCGTTGCTGTGTTATGCTGATATTTATAATCACATCAAATATGAATGGTTACATCCATTTCGAATAAGTCCTTATAATATTTATTATTACTCTAGAATAACATTATACTATCGACACTATAATTGTGTTATCAAATAAATTTATTCCATATCTTATAATTAAGTAACTCAAATGATATAAATATTACTAGTACATAGTACATGTATTCATTGGATTATTATAGATCTTTTCTCATAATCAATATAGTAATAGTCAATGATATTTAGAAGAATGATTAGTCTGCTTTTATCATTAATCACATAATCATTAATATACTATAGATATATTTAACATTATACTTATGGACTCGTGATGAAAATATCGAAATACTATATCGTACACCATATCTTGCTTAGATGAAAATTAAGATAACAATTTTAACGTTTTCGTATCATGAACTAAATATAGGTCGGGGCAAAAGTATTTTCATATAGTTCATACAAAGGAAAATATTTCATTACATTTAACCTCATCTTTCACACTAAAATTTCCAGAGTTGAAACGCTTGAATCACATTTGTGCTACTCTTATTGATAACGCATTAGGTTCATAAACCGCATAAATTTTATTCGCGGCGTTCGTCGCATTTTTACCTTTTTTGTAATAAAACTTTAAAATGTACCGAATTTCTTCGTTACATACGTTCATTTTACTTGATTGAAAAACAATTGAATAATGGCGGGAACTAGATTTTTATTTATTGCATCTTCAGAATGTCACATTTAATGGATATTAAAACTTGATTACTAATACTACTTTCGAATTACGAAAATAATTTTGTCCCGACCTGTTATATAACATTTTCATCTCTAACGTGTGTAGATTAATTTGCAATGGAAATTTATTTGTCACTAATGACTTTGGAAATATGTATATATTCATATATAATAATAATATTATTATTGATATATGTTATATTTTAATAATATTTGCGTAAATATCTGTATTTTAAAAAAACTGATTAATTTCTGTTAATAAACCTTTAATAATGTATTCAGTATATGTTATATTTAAATATATAATATATCTAAAAATATGATATGCCCTTTCTATATATTTACATTTATATATGTTACACAGCGTATGCTCTATAGAGTATATATATTTATAAATAACACATAATTTTCAAAGTCCAGTCTATCCAGATGCGTATGGCTGCGTAAATGGTGTAGAACTGTATGTGAATAAAATTTTACCATTGCAGTATTTATTGGAATTAAAAGTAGACTTCTAGTATTTAAATATTCATATAGGACCTATATAGGTAAAGTAGTTTGAAAAAAAAAGTAGTTTTGTAGTAGTTTCAAATTATATATAATACTAAGCCTGTAAGTGGAAATATAATCACAAAAACTTCCAATAGTAGATTCGTTATAATTGAAATATATATATTTTCTAATTTTGTATAATTTTAAAACTTTTAGATTTATATTTAAAGATATATATTTAACATATTATATTGAAAATATTTTACTTAATTTCAATTCGCTTAGGACATTTTTTTCAATGTATTTTTTTAAATTTTTCGAGTATGTTAGGTACATTCATATTTATATATATTATATTATATTATATTATATTATAGATATTCATCATTACTATATTATAGATAATTGTAATTAAAACATATTCGTAAAATAATGAAAGATTATTAATTATCATTATTTATTAATCATTCATATTTGATGTTCTTTTTTTCTTAAATATGTACAAAATAGTATTAAAAAATATAATAAGCAATAGCTGGGTTTGGGTCCTTTACATTTAGTTATAAACATGAACATTATCATAAAATTCTTGATTTATTTCATTATAAATTGATTTATTATAACCTTTTTAGTCATAAATATACTATATTATACTGTAGTTGTATAAAAAAGCCATGAGCTGAAGTGTATGGTAGTAATAATTTGAAATCTTTGTAAAATATACAATATTTAAGATATTCTATCATAATATTATATAAAAATAATATTATTGTGATAGTTAATAGTGATATTTTGACGCTTTTAATAATCATTATAAAACGATTTTAATGATAAACGATGTAAAATCTTTTGTGGCAATATTCATAAAATCTAGTCTATATAACAATTTATTTTCATTATTTCTTTTGTTGTTTTTGCAAGTTTATTGTTTTAATATAGTTTAATGATGTTTGTTGTTTGTTTGTAAATGTTGTTTATGTTTGCGAGTTATGTGACGTTGTTTTAATAAAGTGTGGGTATATGAACTAATCGATTATTTTATTTTTAAATAAAAAAACTGCATGAAACTAAAAAGAAAATAAACAAGTTAAGCTCGTAGTGTAAACAACATAATAGCTGATTAGCCATTTGGACCCTTAACTGTCGCGTTTTCAATAAGACGCCCTCTGCCACATGAATATCTTATTTTAGTTTGAGACATTTATTGAGATCAATGCTACAAATCGCATCTTTTTCCTTTTATTTTTAGAAATTTAGGCGGTCCAAGCTACGTATGGGTTGCTAGTAAGGAATAAAAAAAAGTTTATTATCAACATTTAATGATTAACTACATAATTTTTAAATTTTGTTTTTTGTAAATATTTTTATCCTTTGAAATCAAATGCGTATCCTTCCCCAAATGAATGGGGACCTCTATTCTGTTCTTCTAAATCATTTTCACGGTACTGGAAACAGAAAAGAAAAGTTATTATAAAAAATAATATAAGAAAGTAGACTACCAGAAACTCTGTTTTCCACTTTTCACCTGAATTTGAGATATTGTGTGTTGAGTGGCGGAACTTAACAGAAAATAAAAATAACTAGGTTCTCTCTGCCTTCCCTGCTATACGTAAAGAGGGACAAAACTAAAATAAAAGGTATTTACTATAAATATACCAATAAGGCAGGAAATCATAAAAAATGAACAAAAAAATAGTATTAGACCTAACATATGAACTTTATAAACAGGAGAGGTAATTATTATTGATAGATTGTAAAATATAAAAACGATACAAAAACTATCCCCACGAATTTAGAAAACATAATTATTTGAACGTATCGGAACTAGTCGCTGACACGCTACACTAAAAAGTCTATATAACATACCTGCCCATCATCACGACCGTCTGGCCTCCAGTTTTGGTTAAAATATTGACTTCCAGCACCTCTTTCTCCAGGACCTTCGGCGCCCTAATGAAATGAAACCTTTGTTTTTAATGGTTATAAAAAAAATAAATGAAATGATAAAAGCCAATGTTTACAATGAATAATGAAATAAAAATTTAACGTGTTATTTTATTAATTAAAATAATAGTTCGTGGATAGGGTTTATATTATATTTTAATTTCCTTGCTCTCGCAACAAGGCAAGGCCCGGCGTTGAGTCCACCACTCAACATACAATGCCTCGAGAATTCGGCGGAAAGTAGGGAACGGAATGTCTTAGCACTAAATTTCCTCTGTCTATCCTGCCATATGCGGGAAAGTTGAAAAAAATATATTATTTATTTTTACCTGATTCTGCCAATTTTGTGGTTCAGGTCGCTGCTGGTTGTATTCCTGCTGGAGCTCGTATTGTCTTCTTTGTTGCTCGTACGCTTGTGAGTGGTAGTTATCTGTTTGATAAATATACGGTTGAGTATTAAATACTGTTGAGGATTTAAGTAAATTAAAAAAAAAATTAGGACGTCGCACTGCATGTGACTGTAAACGCGGTGTTGGGTTCGAATCCCACTCAACACGCACACACTATAATCTATCTGCCTACCCTGCTGTAAGAGGGATGCAGCGTGAAGAATTATGATGATTAAGTATCATATATAAAATTGTAGAAGTGAAAAGTTTTAAGAGTATTCATTTACTTTATTAAGCATTTTGTATGTTTAAAAGAGTAAACTTTAAATGATAGTAAAATACTTGCTTGGCGCTGGTGGGGCTACTGGCTCAGGACTTTTCGGCAAGTGGCTGCCTTCTAGGATCTAAAAATAAAAGAAACAGATAGAGCCAAAATAACTCCCTATTCCATTCTTAATAATAATAATGCCTACCTTTCTTTACGCAACAATGTTGTACATATTTTGTGATTTATTTCATTCAGTCTTTGTCATTTTTTATGTATACCTGTTTGGTTTCTTTACTGTATAGCAGTGGTTGTTGTTAAAATAGATAAATTCTAAATAAATTAATGAAATAAATAAAGAAAGAAGAAAAGAGAAAAGAAAGAAGAAAGAAGTGCGTTTTTGACTACCCATAAATTATGTAAATACTAAGAAAAAGACTGTCGTGACGAAGTAGCAAGTGTGGGTTTCATTCCCGCTGGAGATTGGATTATTTTTATTTCCTCGTTCTGGTAACAAGACAACAGCTCGACGTTTAGTCACTCAACATTCAATAGTTCTTTCTACTTGACCTTCTATGGCTCGGTTCAGCGTGAAGCTAGATTTTGAGTTCAAATATCTCTTATTTAGAAATATTTCTTGTTTAACACATTCCATTTTAACTTAGCTAGACCTTGGTTATCCCTACCTATGTATGTAACATACATACAAATAAAAGAATACATATATGACAACAATTAATGAATTCTAATTTAAAATGTAATTTCATAACCACCATAAAACTTTTAATCTTTAGTCTTAATATCTCATTTTTTCCTGATCTTTTTTTTTAGTCTTAATATCTCATTTTACCTGAAAGCCTTCTTTTCCAGCTCTGTACTTCAGCTTTACTAGCTGCCCGCTCGGATCCTTGTACTGATAGGCTCCAACTCTTGAGCCATCAGGTTCGATCACCTCGCCCGCAGCTAGACCATTGTCTGATGCGTATTCGTAACGGAAGGCACCCTCTAAATAAAAGAATATATTAACGA
>DWGR01005690.1:0-10205 GCA_018247715.1 Heliconius burneyi
TATCCCCGTGCCTTCATCCATTATAATTTTTTTTTGCCATTCTTTCGTCACTCATACTGTCGACGTTGCCAAACCACCTGAGCAAATTCTTCTCGTGACGTCCTCGCCAGTACTTACCATTCTGTGTTTCTGTTAATTACTGATTCAGTCAGCTATACTGACCCTGCATATCCGACGAAGAGATCTCATTTCCACAGCATTCATCTATAGTTCATTCTTTTTCTGTAATGCTAACGTTTTGCTACCAACACTGCATTGTGTTCGGCACAGACGAAACTACAGTACTTGAAATGTTGAAATTCGGTATTTAGATTGCGGGTAGGTTAGAGAGTGTAAGCTTTTTAAAATTCCTACAAGAATTAAGACGGGTTTTTCATTTTATATTTTAAAGCTCACACAAAATTGAGTGCAGCAGAGGGTGCAACTGTTAACGCGACAATTTGTGGTTCGGACTCATACTAGAATAAATGAAATACTCGTATTTATTACTAGCGGCCTGCCGGCGGCTTCTTCCGCTTGAACTACATGATTATTCATTTAATAAACAGAATTGAGAGATACTCATATGTGTTGATGTGAATGACTAATTTAATTTACTCGTTCAGAAACAGCCTAACATTATTGATTTAAGTAAGGATTTACAATATTATTTGTTTAATAACTGTAATGATTGCATATTACAAAACATACCCAAATTGAATCGAATAATCCAATATTGAAATCGAAATCAAAATGATTAAATGAATTTCATATCGAATCGAAAATATTTAATTAAGAACCTCCTCATTGTTTTAAAAGTCGGTTAAAAGTTACAGAATTATCACAAACAAATAAATATTTATTAGAAGTATAGATATGGATTGCTTTATATTTGCAGGAAAACTAATGCCTTGAGTTCATTCAAATACCGATAACTTTTTTTAATGAACTGATTTTGATGAAACAAACTTTAGGTGTGAAGTTAAGTTTAAACAAAGCGATTAAATCGAAGATAGGCGTGACGTGATACAGACAGACAAGAAATTAAAAAAAATATTTTTGCTTTTTATTATTCTTTTTAAGTGTTCCTCCATCCATTTCAGTCCCAAATACTGAATGTAGAGACAAAATATTTTTACTATTTATATATATATAATTTTTTAAAATTTTGTGCACGGAAACAAAATTCCAACAGTACTAAAAGAAGGTAAAATATAAAATGATGTATAATTTATTTAGTATACGATGCTACTTAGTTCGTTTATAAATGGCGTGTTAGATTACCTGACTCTTTTGTTATAAAGGACAAATCATTCGACTTCAACGCTTTCAGTTTAGACCTGAAACACATTTAAATTAAATGGTCAAATATAACAAATTTTTATTTTTGGAAATTCTTATTTAACTTCCTATGATATGGGCGAAAAATAAGGAACAAAACAATACAGAGACAGATGGTTGGTAATTTGATTTCTGTTTGCGGAAAATTACTTGACATCACTATCTGTGAATTGCGTAGAGAGCAGTGATATTAGTTTCACGTTACTAAAAAAGAAGTAGCTTTCTATACATGCAAAAGATAAAAAAAAATTTAATGCACATGCTTTTTTGTAATTGAAAAAAGATATTATTCCTAACGATTGGCAAAAGATTTTGAAAATTAAAGTGCCACGGCGAGATGGGACAATTAAGTGACTGCATATGTGACACAGTTGTGGGTTCGAGTCCCACTCGGAAAATTAATTATATATTATTTTCATTTTCTCGCTCTGCAACAAGGTAAAGAGCGGCGTTAAGTTTCGGACTTAACAGATAATGTCTGGAAAAGTCGGTGGTGCAGGTTCCCTCTAAGTTATACTTACTCAGATTTAATAATGACAGGTACTTCAGAGTGTCCTCTCAGTGTTACGTGCGCTATCTCGGTGGACATGCCTAGCTCTAGAAAAGGTGAATAAAAAAACTGTTTGACCTTTTTTCCGTGTAGGCAGGGATAGTCTAGTTTTAAGACACTCCGCTGTCCACCTTATAATTGGAACCCTAATTAGAAAATTAGTACGTTAAGAGGCGTAATTCAACGCCGTATTTTACCAGAACGGGGAAATAAAGATAGGTAACTTCCCGAAGTGGGAATCCGAAACCACCATCATTTCGTTAACAATTAAAATAATGATTTTATCATTTTAATAAATCTCCTCTAAATGAAATGTAAAATCACAGGAAAAACCTCTTAAGGAATGGTCGTTTCTATGATTTTTAGAGCATCTTTCTTTTTTTCGAAAATGATAATTATTAATAAGCACAAGTCTATGGCTGTCAAAACTACGACTGTGGGTTCATTCCCACATGGGGGAACGAATAAATTAATATTCTCATTTCCTTGCTCTGGTGACAAGGCAAAGCCTAGCCGCGCTGAGCCCTGTCGCTAACCTCACAACCCCCTGAGAATTAGGCGGTACGAAGGAACGGAGTGTCTTAACACTAAAGCGTGAAGTTAAAAAAGTAATACTCAAGTAAAACCATCATCAATAGTCAGTCTCGTATTATAACTAAATTACCTGCAATTCTCATGTCGCTGCAAGCGTATTTCTTCTGGGGAGAAAACAAAATATTTATTATATAAGTAAAATAAAAAAATAAACGTCAATAATTTATAATATAAGCTGTTAAGGGCGGAGTTAAGCTCCGATATGTAAATTTTTTATAGAGAAATTTTGTTATGCTAAATTATTACTCTAAGGCCCGTATTTATAAACATCTCTCAAATTTGAGATCGATCTTGAGATACTAAAATATTGATTTTATCATATATTACAATTTGAATATATATATATATTTAAGTAATTGATTACAAAAAAAGCTTTGCAGAGTTGCTTGTACTGATTCTTCTTAAGTCATTAACCTTAGTCAATATAATAAATTATTTGATGTTAAAAAAAATAAACATGTAACTTCTTCTTTTTTTCTATTAAAGTTTAATAAACTTACTTTCATATGTTTTTTCAAGTCTTTCCTTTTCTTTCTCGGCTTAGCGGCCGATATGAAATTTTCTTTGCTGAAACAAGAAAGAAATACTTAATATATGTGTGTACAAACTATCAAAAACAAGAGGTTATCAGTTTGAAATGTATAAAGTAAAATTATTTGAATTTCATCAGTAATATTTAAGTATGGCGTTATAATGCTTATACATATTATATGCGTAAATCGTTCTTCATCCCCAGTCTAATGAAATATGGGGGTTACCATAATATGTAAAGTCGAGGCCGTCGTGGCGCAGGGTGACTGTAACGCGACGGTTGTGGGTTTGATTCCCACTTCAGGAATAGAAATATTTATTGATGCTTATATTTTCATTTCATCGCTCTGGTGTCGAGGCAAAGCGCATCGTTAAGTTCTGCCACTCAACACGCAATGCCTCCAGATTTCGGCTTAACACTAGGTTCCCTCTGCCTACACTGGTGAGTGCGGGATACAGCGTGAAGCTGATTTATTTATTTATGTAAAGTCTGCAACATACATATATCATCATCATGATATACACAGAATATCTTATATCTAACTACTTGCCTTAACATATAAAGAGCGTTGAGTGGCGAAATCTCACGCTTATCACCATTACAAAAGTAGTACTTACTTATTTTCTGCTAAAAAAAAGTTTTCTAAGAGTTCTTGTGTAACGTCAGTGGTTGTCGCCATATCTGAAATTCCAGAAATTAATTTCTATTTATGTAGAAATACAACCTTTTAGGTACGAAAATTGAAACAAAAAAGTGTAATTTTATGTGGATTACATGAGTTATGAGGCAGATCGGAGATTCGGAACATTGTATGTTGAGTGGTGGAACTCAACGCCGCGCATGTTATCTTTTTCATTACGTTTTAAGCGTGCTCTACATGTACCGTAATAGGCAGATTTACTCTAACAGGTTGTAACACTGTTCAGTTTCCTGCCAAAGTTATATATATTTAGATATTTACTTACCAATACTGCTTTTCTTCATGTTTTTCAATTCCGATGCTTTCTGAAAATAGTTAACCTGCTTTACACGATTTTAAATTGTATAAAGATTGTAATATGGTAAATAATTGTATGTCTGTGTATATACTGAAAGCTCATATTCAATGATTAATTGTAATGTCAATTTTAATAAATAAAAAAAAGAGGTTATTAATTTCGCATATAGGTACGTAAGTAAAAATACAGTTTCACGCTGTAACCCGCACGGGGTGGGCGAGTGGTCAGAGCAAACGCAGAGAGAATCTAGTGTTGTGGAATCTAGTGTAATATGCAAATTGAAATTGTTTAATATTTGATTAGGATCATCTATCTATAAACTTTTTTCTTAAAATTTATATTTAAAGCAACTACACAAAAAATGATAAATATAATATATTTAACTCACCGCTGTATAGGTTTTATTCGTAATCATTGTGTTGTCTGTGCACTGTGAATCACTAAAAAAAAATTAAATCATCAACCATAGTACATGTTTCGAAGAAAATCTATAGTAATATCGTAAATCTGAAGAGTTAATTTAATCGGTCGCGCTAAACTCAGGAACTAGGTTCATATACCACTCGTACACTGGTTAAAATATATTTTTTTTATGTAAGCGACCATTTTTGAAGGAAGGTTATATACGACGTATATAACCTTCCTTCACAACAACATAAAAGCTAGTTTTAATATAATAATATCATTTCGCGATTATTACATATTTTAAAGTGGGGAACGGAGTGTCTTAACACTAGGTACCCTATGTCTGCCCTGCTATGTGCGGGGTATAGGGTGAAGCTAAAAATGCGACTCCAACCGGATTAATAATCGCGTATAGTTAGATATTATTATAAATGATCTCAAAGATTCGAATACTTTGCATTAATCCGTGGTCACGTGTAGACTGTTGGACCTACTATGTGAGATCGACCAACGAAATGAAAATAATTCCTTTCTCCAAGCGGGCATTGAATCCACAACTGTCGCGTATACCTACAGTTTACCTGAAAAAAATACCTGATTTTCAATTTTGAACTATCACTATCAACGATAGAGTTGACTCCAGCCAATTCTATGATTCTGTTTCTCGTTTTCCTCGACTTGTGTTTCTTCTGCCTTCTATTCTTCTCTTTACGGGCAGACGAGCATCCTTGGAATATTCTCTTGGAGCATCCGTAACAGAATATGACGCCTTTGAAAATTTCAGCGTTTTCAAGATTTCTTTCGCCGCAGACATCTGTTAACAATATTATTAAGTTATATAAGATTTTAATTTATAATATATTTTTTTATGCTTCTCACCAATACTCAGCTGCAGCTAAAAAAGTTTCCAAAATTGGTCCCAATCGCAGAACTTTCGAGACATTGCGTGTTGAGTGGCGGTAATCAATGCCGCGCTTTCTCTTGTCACCAGTGAAAAAAAAATTCTTACGAGTGACAATCCAACCCACAACAGTTTGATATGTATCTACCATAATAGTCATATTCTACTAGAAGTGTATTCTTCTAAGTGTACGAGTGTCTCGTATATTATTTTCGTCGTGGTGCAGGGGCACAAGCGTGTGACTCTGTGAAACACATTGTGGGTTCGATTCTCACTCGAGGAAATTAAATATTTAATATTGCAATTTTTTTGCTCTGGTGTCGAGGAAAAGCGCGGCGTTGAATTCCGCCACTGAATACGCAATGCCCTTAAAATTCGACGGAAAGTACGTTGCACACGGGATTCAGCGTGAAGCTAATAATATTATTTATGATAAAAGTTGTATTATTTTCACTTACAGCACTTCCGACAGCTTTTGTGGTAAATGTATCCTTCTTTAGTGAAAGAGTCTTCTGCTTTGACAGGAGTGTTGCAGTGTTCACAGACTTCACAGCTGTTATGGAGAAAATCTCTTATAGGTAATTCTGTAAGCCCATCCTCTGATGGAAATTTACATCGCAACTATTGCGTGTTAGGAACTGTGTGGAACGGTCGGTCGTGGGATTGACTCATGCTCGGGGTAATTCGGAGGTTGGACATATTTACATTTTACCGTTCTCTTAGAAGACGAAGCATGATGTTGAGTTTCGCCATTCAATACGAAATGTCTCGAAAATTGGTTAGGTTACATTAGATTAGAAGAGAGAATAGGCCCCCCCCCCCACTTGTGTTGACCAAAGACATGAATCTAACAAGAAAAACAAATTTAAATATGTACATCTAAGCCTTTCCGTAAATATTTATACTCACGCCATTTTTCTTTATTTATTTGTGTATTTTTACATTTTTAGTGGCTTTTCTAAAGATTCAAGTTTTAGTCAACTGACATTTTGTTATGTTACATGTATAAATAACGGTTTCTTTTTCTGTCAGTCACTGTCACTAAAAGTGACAGTAAAAAAGAACGACCAATTCTTTAAAATATACATAAAAACTTTTCTTTGCCGTACCGTAGTTTTAGATATTTAAAGATATTTCTATATCTCTCTGACTACCCCGCTTACAGCATGAAGCTACATTAAGTTATGTTATCTTACTATATAGACGGATTCTTTTTTAGGCAAAAAAATTAAGAATATATAAAAAATATCATTTATTGCAATAAAATATACATATATAATAGGAATCCATACAATCAAACTTATAAACAAATAAACAAACAAATAAATACGAGTATAAGTAACAGAAACACTCAATCTATATATTTTGATCTTTTTCATAAAAATAAGCACCATTTTAAAAATATATATTTAAAGTAACACCATGTTTATATAGTACTTGTTATTTATAATAAAACCGTATTTTAATTAACGGTTAATGCAAACCACTAAATTCACCTATAATATAACCAGATAATTCAAATTTTTTAAAAATGGAAGCTATGATAGCAGAAATGTGAAGTTACTGTTAGTAACATTTCAGTAATAGCAATTTTAAAAGTATTTTCCAGTCCCTTTTAAATATATATCGTATATCCATTTCACTTCAATTATTAATAATTAATGGTAGCATAATAACAATATTTTTTGAAATAATATTAAGAATAATGTATATTATTCATACAAATAAAATATATGACATATACATATATAGAAACATAACATACATACCATATACTTTCTAAACACAAAATAAAAAAAACGCAATAAAATATAATTACTGCATAAAAATATAACTATTTATAAATTATATATATAACATTTAAATCTATAAAACTATTTTTTTATTTACTGGCCGGCAAAATGCTGGTATACGCTATCATCTTATTATAAAATATTTATAGTACAATAATAACCTCTGTTTAGGTAACAGATAATGAAAATATAATTTCTTGAGGATTTTTTTGCAGTTCGAGTGTGTTCCATACGTCAATGTCAAAAAAAATATCACATAAAGATATAAATTCTAGTTTTTTATTTACTGGCCGGCAAAATGCTGGTATTTTCTAAAATCTAAAGTAAATCATAACCTAAAAGCTACAAAATAAACTAAACTTATTGCAATGTGCGTATTTGAGCAATATATAGGCTGTTCTTTTTTATAAAAATACAAATTATTTATTAAAAATAGTAATTAAATTCGTTCACGTGTCTTTCACAAGTAGTAGGGTAGGTATAATGATCTAAGTGTTAAGACACTCTGTTCTCTGCTGTCATATCCCATTAAAAGACATTACAAATTATGGAATATCCCATATCGTCGGCTTAAAGTTGCCGTTTACTTGCTAAATCTGATATTACATGTACTCATATTTTTTTTAAAGATTATATAGTCTGTTAGCAAGTTTACACTCTAACCGACGATATTATTAAATGAAAACAAATTAAAAACATTGATAGAGAAATCGGACACAAAAAGACGCTATTTTTAACGTTTAAATATTTGAGATCAACTGTTACAGAACGAAAGGAATATCCAATTCGAGATCATCTTTTCAATTTTATTGCAATTTCTTAATAATAAAATATAATAGTTTAAATAATTTCAATAATAAAAAAAATACTGGCCCCTTTTAACCCTTTGATAATCCTACTTAGCTAAACTTAAGTATACAACCGTAAACGTACAACTAAACTTAGAATTGAGAATTAAAAATAATAATACAAAAAAAAGCAATTAATGAAAATTACATAACAGATTTTTTTTCATCGTTGCAAAACGACCACAAAAACTACAATATTTTAAAATATATTGTTTTTTCTACGGGGATTGGAATCCAGGACTCATGGTTCGTTATTGTATTATTATTAATAATTTGCCATTGATGGAACCGTCATAACGTAATATAATACATTAAAATATCATTTTTTAAATTTTAAGACTCAACTTAAGATATTTTTTAATTGTTTATTTCGAATTATTTATTTTTAACTTCAATCTAAGCATTAAATAAAAAAAAATTGTGATGTAAAAAAATAAACTATATCAAATATATCAACTATTTAAGTACTTTATAATAAACTTTAGAAACATAACAATAATTATATTTTTAATATGATATCTAAATTAGAAACTCATTTACTAGGCCTTGGACACTTATAAATAAAAAAAAAACAAAAAACGTTTTGTTTTTTCATCTTATTCTTTCTTAATCTATAATTATTAATAGTAAAATAAATTCTAGAAAGACGTTTTTTATTTGCCAATTTATCAAATAATCAATTTTGGAATTATTTATTTTACGTTTTTCTGATATTTCATGCAAAATTTTGAATGAATTTGAATACTAATACTGGCTCAGTTTTAGCTTGGATATATAAATTGAACCATTTGTAATGCCTACGGAAAGCTATATATATTCTTTTAAATTACTAACTACAGTTAAGTTATTGTCATTTTTTATATAAAAGAATACTCCAAACATAATATTATCAATTTGTTACCTAAAGTTTTATATAAAACAAAATTTTGATGAATAAAAAAAAAGAAATATAATAACCATGACTTATGTATATATACTATCACTTACATACTGTATGTATATACAGGATGGAAGACGCAGCGTTCCTTTTACGGAAACAGCATATAGGGTAAAATATTTCAAGTCCAGACCTGAAGAAATTATTCAAGGTACCTTAACAGTTTTAACAGTTGATTTTTATCCATACCTTTATTTTGTGTGACATACACATACATATAAACAAAACTACAACTCTTCACTTTATGGCCAATCATGTTTTAGCTTTACGCTATGTATCCCTGTGTCCCTTCCATATCAGAGTAGGCAGACGGAATCCGACAATCAACACGCAATGCGCAGTACGCATATGCCACTGCGCCACATCTGTCGCAGGTCAGTATTAGTGTGAAATTATTATAGAATTAACAATGTAATATTTCTTATGGAAGTCGTTATTCGCTAGCCATGTACCCATGTCTCTGTCAAGTAAGCATCTGTAGTATCTTTAGATTTGTATTATCTTGAATAATTATAATTTTATGTACATTTTTTCGTTATTATATTTCTTTTTGCCTACTTAATTCCAATAATTTACTAATACCGTATACTACTTGGGTTTTTAATAATTTTTCCCAAATTATAATGAAATTCAAATATAAAAATAGTATTTTTTATAAATATAATTAAAATTTTAAACCTAATATTGCCACAATAGCCCTGTTTTTGTGGAACTTTTTGAGCGTAGCTTATATAGTAAAACATTTTAAACAAGATAAAACAAAAAGTCGCAGGGAGAGAAGAGAAGAGTGACAGGTCAACTAGATTACTATTTAATTAGAATATTTTTTTAACGTAGCGGGATTTCAACTCGCGCCTTTTATTTACTGTGCAAATAAGTTCTCATCAAGGTACGTCGAAATTCTTATACGCTTGTTTCAACATCATTTATGTTGTTAGTATGTCTGTAGGTTAGGTAGTTTTACAAATTTCCAATACACTGCGCTAAGAATAATCATAATTACTCCATGAGAGAATGCTATTTATCAAATATTTTAACATTAATGAAGTGTAATTTTTTTATATATTTTCTAATAAAATATATTTTTTTTCAGAATATATTATGTTATATGTATACAGGGTGGAATTGAACGCACCACTTTAAATGAAACCACAGTTTTAACTACTCTATAAAATCCTAATATAATTCAGAAAAAAAATGATTCCCAAAAATGAAAAAGTTATTTTTTCAAACAAAATAAATAATAAAATAATCGTTTTAAAAAAAAACACCATTTGTAAAGTGTAATATTATCACTCACACACTTACCTGTCAAAGCGGCAACGTC
>DWGR01005691.1:0-10205 GCA_018247715.1 Heliconius burneyi
TCTTCTCTAGCAAGATGACGACTGATGTTGAGTTCCAAAATTAAGTGATGCGTGAGAATAAAGCGTCTTATTTTTCTGCCTAGTGGACTATATGCTAAAAAAACCCTTAATTATTCTTTCAGAGTGGTATTTTATCATCTCTACCTTTCATAGCGGCATTCTTCTCAACGATCGCCTTTGGCTTCTTTTCGGATTTTTTAACAAACAGAAAACTAATAAGCTTACGAAATGCGAGAAGATTGTCCAATTCAATGGGTGAGTTTTTCGATAATTTAAATTAGTTAACTATAAAACCAAAAAAATCCAGCTTCACCTTTACTTATTTTATGCTGTACTACATACGTTGTTGTGCTACATTACGTGATGAGTAGTCGAATTCAACGCCAAGCTTTTTAGTAGAGAGGGTAAATGAAAAAAAATCCCTAGTGGAAATAATCCCCAATCGTAGTATTTACATTCAGACGCTTAACCGTTGTGCCACCACAAGCTAAATATTTATAATAGATATAGTGTTCCAGTAGTTGGTATGATTGATGAAAATTCCCAGTAATTCAGGATAATGTGTACATTTATGACAAATATTATCGTTTCCTCGCTCTAGTTATTTAAAAATCTGTTCAAATAAATAAATTACTTAGAACGGAGTGACTCAATACTAGGTTATCTTTGTCTGCTCTAAATAAAATATTTTTTTTCCAGCTTGTGTCATACCAGGCTTATGTCTGGCATTAGTGTCATACATACAAGACACTACTCTAGCTGTAGTGTGCTTCATAGTATCCATGAGTGCCAATGCTGCTTTACATACTGGCTGGATGGTAAGATTTGTACTTTTTTAGCTTTGCGCTATATTATGCACAGGTTGGTAGAGAGAACATAGTGCTACAAAACTTCATCCTCCACATAACAACAATATTTTAGGACAATGTGTGGTGGAACACAACGCCACTACTGTCTACTTTACTAAAATTTATTTCCCACAAGCGCCGAGTTTACAGTCTGTCTACAACTGTGTCTGTCAACTTCAATATAAATAATTTATTATTTGTATGTAAAAACATAGAATATAAATTTAATTTAATATGATTAACGAGGGTTATTAATTCAATTGTTTTCAATTGTTACATAAATTTACTGAAAATTAAATATATTATAATTTTTTTAAGAAATTTATTAATTTTCAGGTCAATTATGTAGATCTTTCACCAAATTATAGCGGAGCCCTAATGGCAACTGGCAACACTTTAACTGGAACTCTCACATTAATACTACCCATTGTTGTCTCATATATAGTAACTGATGTAGTAAGTATGTCACGTGGTAGGTTATATATACAGCAGGCATATTGATTGGTGGAAAAGTTGATCTATGTTTTACCGCAAAACAATCACTGTGTTATATATAAAAATAAAACCTTCGAACTTTCAAACAGCAGGGTGGACAGGGAACCTAGTTTTAAGTCCATTCCTCACTTTCTACCAAAATTTTAGAGATAATGCATGTTGAGCGGCAAAGCTTAACACCATTTTCCCGAATAAAAAATCGAACCCACAAACGTCGCATTTAAAGTCAGAAGGCTTACTCAATACAAGAAATGTAAAGTAAAATAACATAAATCTATTTTCGTAATATAATGCAGTATACTATGAAGTATTTAAACATTTTCTAAGTGGAATTTCTTTAAATAAAGAATATCTAATTAAATTTTATAGTTGTATCTACGGAAAACAATTTCAAATTATTGTTGCCACAAGCTAAGAAATGCCTTAGAACGAACAATACTAAGCTTTCTTTACTAATCTTAGCTTGGCTTAAATTTATTGTATCCTACTTAATTTTATTTACAATACATTGTTACTGAAATTCAGTTAGTCATATATATCTATATTTAAATCGGTTAGCACAGATCGTGAACATTTTCGACGTGTTTTGCTTCACGATGTATCCCGCACATAGCAGGGTAGGTAGGGAGAACCTGGTTAAGGCATTCCGTTCCCATTAGGACACTTCGGTTTGTGGAGGCCAAATTGTGGAGGCCTTCTGTTACTGACTGACAAACAGATAACCCACAAACAAAATTTATGGACTAGGTAGATATCCGACAGGTAATAAATTAGAGAGTGTAGGAGAATACTAAGAGAGGATTTTTCGAAATTAGTAATATAACGTTTTGTAACGTAATATATTCACATTATACTTTTGGACTCTGACTTGATGAAATCCAAGAGGCGGAAATAATTTTCTCTCCTTATTATAGAATAATATGTTATATTAAAGTTTTTATATATGTATATAAATCAAATTATATGTAACATAGAAATATATTACATATATGTATATAGTATTTTATATTTAAAGTAAGTGTAATGCAAATATGATATTATAATAAAATACCTGCAGCTCATACATGTATTTTCAACACAATAGCCTCGGGTGAGGTAATATTGTTTTACTTTACAGGACAATTTCTAATATTTGCACGAATAATATTTATTATCTGATTAGGACGTAATATATGTATAGACTATTTGGTTCCACATTATAATCAATAATTTAAAGATGGACGGACAGACAGACAGACAATAAAGTGATCTTATAAGGGTTCATTTTTTCCTTAAAAGGTATGGGACCCTCAAAATATTATTTTATCAAATAATACTCGAAAAATTTCATGATATTATTTTATATAAAAACTTGATATTATATATTATTTTATATTTTTTTTTTATCATATTTTTTTTATAATTGTGTCAGTGATATGACAATTTTAAAATAAGTCAGAGTAGCAAAAAAAAACATATTTAACCTCGTTCAATTTCCTACAAGAATACAATATATTGGTTTTTATACGAATACTATTCCTGTAATCGCAATAAAATTTCAAATGAAATAACCAAATTCCTCTTATTATTTATATGGAAAATCGAAAATCGCAAATGTCCAGAACTATATTTTCATTATAATAAAAAAAATCTTGGCTCGCTCTATAATATACCTATGTAGATATTATTCCTACTAGGATAGTAATATCTTATGTAGATATTCATATATTCAATAAAGTAAGTTCAATGTATATATTATGAAACTCTAAGCCCCTGCAGCTACTCTTATGCATTTTCCATACAATATCCTCGAGTGAGGGAATGTTTAGAATGCTTCGACTTGGCTGGACACGTTCCAATATGTTAATAATATTTACTATCAAGCTTGAACGTATATAATGAATTTAAAATTTTAACCGATTTCAAATAAGAGGCACATGTGCTGAAATCAGTATATAATGTGTGTCTGTCCACAAATTCGAAAACATATGAAGATGACCTTTTTTAATTGAAATTAAATTTATAAGAAAAAAGATTTTGTTTACAGAATGGATACATAATTTGTTATGTACATATAAAATAGATAGCTAATTGATAGATATTCACAGTCACTATATATATTTTAAATACAATTTTTAAGTAATTTGTACATGTACAATTGTAAATCTTTATTACAGACAAATCGGTACCAATGGAGACTCATAATGACGGTAATGGCTGCTGTGACAATTTTATGTAATCTAATCTTCGTTATCTTCATGTCTGCAGATGTACAGCCCTGGAATGACGCTCAAAGCCTAAATTCTGGTAAATATTATTTTATTGTATTTTTAACGAGTAGTTTACGCTCGTTTGCATAGATTTTATGAACGCTAACCTAGTATGTTAAAATGTATGTACTCGTATAACAGACACTCCGTTGTCTGTTATTCACCAATTACAAGAATACGAGTATATAAAGAATTTTGATATAATTATTTTTCTAATTAGAAATAAATTCATAACCAACAGTCAAATGCGATTAATGCCACAAAATTAAATCAAATAAGCTTCACGCTGTATGTGTGCAGGAGCACACAGCAGGGTAGACAGAGAAATTGGAGGAACGGCGTGTAGATATCAAATAATTGTGAATCATTATTACTTTTAATATCTTATTTATTTTTTTAAGCTTCACGTTGTATTCATCACAAAGCAGGGTAGAAAGGAACCTAGTGGTTTTGTTCCCCATTTTCTATAACATTCTTGAGGTATAGCGTGTTCAGTGGCTGAAATCAACCCTGCGCTTTGCCTCGTTAGTAAAGCGAGAAAATAAGAATAGTAAATAATTGAATCGAACCCGCAGCAGTCATGAATGCAGTCGCACGCTTGTACTACTACATATAAATTTAAATTATCTTCTTCTTCTTTGCTTTCACCTTATCTCGTTATGCGGGGTTAACTTTCCTTATCATGTGGCACCAAGTATTGTGTCAAGACAAGTGTTTTCAGTCTTAAGACCTAGCCTCTTCATGTCCTTTTGGACACGAGTCAACCAGGTTGTGTGAGAGGTCTCCCTCTACTCCTTTTGTTTATAGTCCTAAACCTAATCCTCGGATTTTCTCATGACTTGTCTTTACCACGTGAGCCCCGATTCTTATATTTTATCAATTATAGGTGCAAACTTAAAGCTACCTCTTAGGTAGTGATTGCGTACTCTGTCTATAAGTGTCACTCCTTCGGCCCTTCTAAGCATACGCATTTCATTGGTGTGTAACTTTTGCTAGTGGATCTTTTTAGCCAAATTTCGCTACCGTAAAGTAAGGTTCGCTACCGTTTTCTACACCTTCCCTTTAGTTTTAAAAGGCATTTTTGCGTCACATAGCACTCCTGTGAGTGTACGCCACTTCATCCATCCAAATATAATTCGGTGGATCATGTCTGCTTCGATAGTGCCAAAAAAGAAGTTTGAATGATATATGAAGATATTACGCTTTTTTTTTGTATATAAAGAGAACATAACTACATTCTCTAGAATCTTTTTAGTGATATTTGATTCTTTTTGGCGATTTGAATTCATAACCGTCAAAAGAATTGTGTCTGACTACAAAATTGTGTAATAATGACGTCATAGACTTAAATACCTGTATAAATAAGCAATCTGATAATAAATGTTTACACACGAGAAGGAAAGATATGTGATTGTTGAGTATTATAAATTATGTTAGCTTCACTTTATATTCCGCACATGTCAAGGTACGCAGAGGGGATCTGAGAGCCTAGTGTTCAGACACTCTATTTTACAAAACTCAAAAATGAATACATAGTGGAGTTTTGTAAAACAGAGGTATTCTGAATGGTATTCAATTTGTATTTTAATAACCCCAATAAAATTTAACTTGAGGTTGTGATAATGTGTATGGAATTGTTAAAAATTTAGCCGTTTTTAGGGTTCCATGCCTCAAAAGGAAAAATCACTGTGTTGCCTGTCTGTCTGTCTGTCTAGGTCGCTTGAAGGTTTCAAGTTGAAATTAATATCAAATATTCAGACCTATGACCCCAATAAGCATAGGAAAATCAAGCTATCAAGTCGACGCCATTAGAAACACGAGCATTTATGCATCGTTTTTTCTGCAATTTTGTAAAAATCATGTCGTAATCACTTCCATTGATCCTACAATGATGAAATGTGACACAAAGTGAGAACTTATAATATATATAAAGGAAAAAAAATCGAAAAATATAAATTTTTATTTATATTACGGATAATAACTATTATAAACTTATAATCGTAGTTCATGTCAAATAAAATGAGTGCATATATCCACAAACTTAAGTTTGTCAACTTTTATGAGCTATATTATGTAAGGAACCCTCGGTGAGAGTCCGACTTGCACTTGACCGGTTATATTATATTTTCGGGTGTCATCTACCGTTTCTGGGCTAGGTTACTCACACATAACCCCGATGCCACTGCACTAATATCTCATATATATATGGGCTGAATGTAAGCACGATGATTGTGGATCCAATCTCCATTCTCGTGAAGACATTGAATTTTAGCGGAGAATGCTAAGCAAAGCGTCATATCAATTACTTTATGCGGAATAAAGGGTGAAGCTAAAAAAACCTCATCTTCAATATTTCATAAGCGGAACTTGAATCCACAACTATCAACATCCATTCACATCTCAAATGTACCAAAATGAAAAATACCAGTATTTATTCTCACATTACATAGATAAGATAATTTTATATACACAAATATATTATTATATGTAAGATTTCACAAGCATATGGTGCAGTTGCGAATAAATGATATCATTTTGTAAATAAATATGACTAACATAATATCATTTTATTGGTTTAGCTAAATTTCGTAATTAAACGCAGTAGCAATACAATTATTATTCTAAAATGAAATAAAAATAAATGGTTGTCCCGCCAAAAACAGTGTGAACCTTCCTATTTTTGAGACACTTGGTTTAAAGTGATGGAGGGACGGTCTGTGTCTTGTTACCAGAGCGTTGACATGAAAATAATAATAATAATGGCAATCGAACCCACAGCCGTCGTATTTGCCGTTACGCCACGACGGCCCCAGTTTTAACTTTATTTACGATTAAATCAAAATAAATCAGCTTCACACAATATTCTATACATTAAATAATATTTGTATTACACCAAAAACTATTTTTTTTCTGTTCTTAATCTTAAAAATGATTAATCTATTTGTTTAGAAAACGTATAAAAATTGGATCCTAGTGAGATTTGATCCGGCACCTTTTGGTAGCCGTCCAGGCGTGTGTTCAAATATCGCTACGTTCAAATTCTTATATGTTTTCTAAATAAGTATTTTCTATCCTAAGTGTGGAATAACACTTTTAAAATGATTAATTTTTAACTACGAGCGCGTGGTCTCACAGGCCGCTACCCTTTCCATAAATCGTATGTACTCAACTTCCCCGCACGCTTAAGCTTTTCAGAGTCGGGAGGCCCGACTGCAAATTTAGTGAGTTATTTTGTTTTAAATTTTGACCGCGGTATGTGAGGCTCGGAAGGCTAGGAACCGGTTGAGTGCGAGTCATTCTGTACTCATTTTGTATAAAATGAACTACAATTATAAATATTTAATGATTTTTTTCTACTTGTAATTTATATTTTTTCTTATAAATTTTTTGGATTCCCTTTATTTGCATTGTATATTGTACCAAATTTCATAATTATATTTGAAATGGAAATGTATCCTTGATTACGCAGCGAATTTCATTCAAAATGCAGCAAAAGTTAAAGTAAAGTAAACCAGTAAAGCAGAACCTCAAAACTTTTCGTTCCACGCTTTACTCCCAATATTCGACAAATGTGAAAGTGCTGATTAGTGGAACTCGATACTCGACTCAACTCTGTCTGATAGTCAAACGCTTTTTCACTTTACCCTCGAGAGCCTAACTACACCTCGAGAGACTTATACTACCACCATTAATTTTAATTGACACATTACCAGTACTTAATCTTTATTTTTTCAGATCCAGAATCAATTAAGCTGAGATCTAAAGAACAAAATGAAAAAAAAAATGAACTGTGAGAAACTAGTTTTATAATTATAATAAAACTTAAATAAAAAAAAAGTTTGTTGTTTTATTATTTAATTACTTTATGTATATACCTGCTTGTTAAAATTTTGTAACGTTAAGATGAAAAAAAAATCTTTAGCTTCTCATGGATTCATCGTGAACGTGCCCATCTCTTGAACGGTGAAGAGCATAGACTGACGTCCCAACTGCAGGTGTTAAATGCTGATTAATGCTTATCTCTATTATTAGAGCTCTATTCTCTATCTAAACAAAATATGAAATTATTATATAAGCACCATGAGTTTTAGAAATGAGCTCGTGATAGTTCTAGAATGGTTTCTGCTATTAAATGTTCTAACCACACAATACATCATCAGCATAAATTTCATACTCAACATCCTGATACTCTACCACTGACACATGGTACTCTACTACTGTACGTGGAAAGAAATATGAATCCTGTGGAGATACTATCTCTTCGTAGCTGATTGTAATTAATATATAGATACACTTTGATATATATAGAAACACAGAATAGCAGGTACCTATTAGCTCCGTTATCTCTGGCTACCCTGCTGAGTTTATTTACGCGTGTAAATTTCCATAGGGTAAAACCAGGATATATGCCCCAATAAAATAAACGTCCCACTTTCTAAAAATTCTTTTTACAAAAATAAAAATTGTGAATATGTTGTATAAATTATGCTCTACATGCGCCACCCACTTTTATTGACTCACAATAGGTTGAGTAGAGCCATATTTTTTCGCTTTTGTAAGACGTCCCACTTTCTAAAAATACTATTTACAAAAATAAAAATTATGAAAAGATTCCGACGAATAGAAACCTCCTCCTTTTTTGTGAAGTCAATTAAAAATGTATATTTATAAAACGAGAAGGCTTTTTCAAGAAATGGGACATCTATCCCGGTTTCACCCTAACTATAAATTTTCTTTTTTTATGTTTTTGTAATTATACTCTTCAAATTTGAGATAACATACATTAATAAAAGCATTTCTCATTTCTCAACACTTTTTTCTGTAAAATAAATTTGGATAAATTATATGGATAGATTTTACACAACATTACATCAAATATATGAATGACCTTCTATAAAAAATGTTAATTTAGGTATGTCCAACTCCAGTTCCTATATGAGGAGTCAACAAAAAATACGATAATGATTATTTGCGTATGATAACGTTATTATATTATGTCTTAAATAGATGCGAAACAATTTCAATCTGATAATTAATTTCTTAATGATAATTACCTACAGTTAAAAGCATTTTGATTGCGGTGTTTAATAGACTACTGATGATGAAACTTGACAATAATGGCCGAAATGGTAGTACAACTTTACAAATCAAACTTTCGGATACTAGTAACTTTAAAGGTAAGTGATTAAACGTAGATGAAATATAATATTAGAATAGATTGGCTTACTATTAATAAGCCCTTTTGGCACAATTGACGCAGTTGTGATTAGTCAGGAATATTTTTGGATCCAACTTAAAAAATAAGATCATATACATTCACGTTAAATACATTTTAAATGTGAGTCAAGGATGTGGAACCACCTTTATTCATTATTGTAGCTTTAATAAATAATAAGGCTCTAGTAATTTTTCTAAGCATAATTTTGTGGGATAGCAGAGATTCATTAATAAAAATCACTTCAGTTGCCTCTTTTCACTCCAGCCGGCGTCAGTACAAGATGCCTTAATTTTGTTGTCAACATTTTTTTATAATTTCTCGCTGAACCTCGTGGATCCCTTTGTCTGTGGACTGGACTCCAGAAGCGCGAAGTCAAAACTACCGCCTGGAGTCCAATGTTTCATCAGTGCTTATTTATCGTAGCAAATTGTAATCTGTATCTTGCAACAGCTGAAGGGATATAGAAGGGTCAATGAAGAGAATCTATTGTTAAAGCACTCTGTTCCACACTTTCAATTTTATTTTCGAGATATTACCTAATGAGTGGTGAAACTCAACCCCTTCAAGTAGTAATCGAATCCAAGCAATAATACTTCCGTATAATAGCTGTAGTTAGTGTATAACATGTTTATTTTACCTTTATTCAGGTACTGGCTGGGGTTACAGGCATCAACAATGTCTTATACTATTTTTGTGTCTGACAATAGCGTACACAATGAGGGCGTGTATGGGAGTGGCTTTAGTTGCGATGGTCGATAGCAACTCGTATTCAATTACCAATATTTCTGTACCCAGTGCCAATAGCTCGAGGATACTGTCACCAAATAACGTAACATTGGCCAAAAATGATGGATTTCTTCATACGCTTATGTTGATACCACCTGTGAGTTTACATTTTTTTATGAGAGTACCTAATCTTCCATAATTCCAAACAATAAATCCCCAACAGACATATAAGAATAAACCCAAACCAAATACAGTTTTCAAGTTGTAGTAAAAACGAGACGATAAACAGCACAACATGATTTTGTCATTTATGAATATTATTACTACATAACAGTATAAAATAAGGTTATATTTCAGCATTTCCGCAGATATAAGATCCCTGTACAGCAAAACACGTAATTCCAATATAAATTACGTCAATATATTTTGTCCTTACATTAAGTATTTTTGATTGAAATGGATAGAGGGACTTAAGAAGAATAATAGAAAGCAAAAATATATATATTTTAATATCTTGTCTGTCTGTATGTACATATGTATGGTCAAGCTTATCTTTGAAAAGAGTAAATAAAGCTTGTTTCATCAAAATCGGTTCATTAAAAATTGTATCGGCATTTGAATGAACTCAAGGTATGAGTTTGAAGGAAGGAAGCAAGTCTATACTTATAA
>DWGR01005692.1:0-10205 GCA_018247715.1 Heliconius burneyi
TAGGCTCAGTGCGCTTGTGCAGTGGTCGGGGGTTCATCATTTATGACAAATTTTATGAGCAATTAACGATACCCATATTTTACAATTGAAATATGTTTGGTTGTATAATCATAGAATCTTCAGTTATCTAATTTTCGCCCAATTTCAATATATTGTGTAATTGAAATTGTAATTTCAATATAATTGTTACTTTTATAAGGTTTATATTCCCTCTTTAGGTTCACGCTATGTCCTGCTCATAGCAGAATCGGTAGAGGGAACCTGGTGTTAAGATACTCGATTACGCCAAGAGATTACGATTAGTTTTTTTTATTAGAAATCATACTTCAAGGGTAGTTTGGCTATATTTGGATTATGGGATCCGGTTTAAAGTGAAGAAGTCGGATTTTATTGTTAAAAATTATCTTGGGTTGATATCATAATATTAAATCTTATTAGTTATATTGTTTTCATTAAATTTCAGAAAAGTTCTTTTAAACAAATTACACGAGGACTCACTTATTAAACCTTATACATTAACTCATAAAGGAAACAAAAAAAAAGCCACCAAAAAAATAAAACAAAGAAACGTAACGCAATATGAAAAAAAAAAAAGATATTTTAATTCTAGCATTCCGAGCGAGGGAAATTTTTAATATTGACAAGACATCTTTTATATCTCCTCAATTTGTGAGAGTAATTTTGCCTCTTAGTGAGGGCCCTTTTGTACCTGTGTTTGAAATTGAGGGCCAGAATTATTTTCACCGTACCAATAAGCGGCAGCCGAAAGGTTTCTTATATTCCCATTATACTTATACCATTCATGACAAATAGCTGCGGTTGACTGAATAACCAAATATTACTCTGATTTTGTAATCGGGTGGCTTAATATAAATAACCTTTTAACTTTTATTGCGGTGTTGAGTTTTCCATTCATGGTTCGAAAATTCGACTGAAAGTGGAGAACGGAATTATCTTTATAGGAACGGAGTGTTTTAAGATTTCCAGTATAAAGGCATAAAAAAAACTTATATTTTATATTTTAAATATACTTTTTTTTATTAAACTGTTTTCTTTATTAACCTTAGTAGCGCTATATAAAGATAATGAGTGCTAACAATGATAATGTGTCGTCTGTCATATTTCAATTATTTCATATCGCTGCACCGGTATACAGAGTGTGGCGGAGAGTTCCACCACTCTACACTACACGTTTCTTCAGATTCATAATTCAATACGAAAATTAGACGAAAGATGCCGGACGGTGTGTCTTAGCTCTAGTTTTGTTTATCCGGTATACTGTACGTTAAAAACAAAAAGTTTTACTAATGAGACAACATTTCGCAATCACATTACATCGGATATATTTATATAATAAATAAGCTATGAAAGACCTTATGACATTTTTTGATATTATCAAGAAGGGTACCTTATCATATTCAAAAGACGGAAATCAATTTAAATAAATTACATGTTAGCACCACATTGACAATCTCGGTTATTGCAAGCATCTCGTGCATGTTACGTTGCCTCGAAAACCAATTATAAAACCATTTACATAAAAATGTATACTGTCTGTTACATGCTGGTCTCTGTTTTTTACAGCACAAGTATCTTTATATGTTATTTTAACTTTAGTGACATTTTTGTAGTTTATAAAATAAATTTCAATAGATTAATTTATATTTTTTAAACGATTTCAATAATACGTTCTCAATTCGTTTGGTATATTTTTTTAATGAATGTACAATGATTACTGAACCGATTAATGTGATTCTTTTATTCTCATGGTTCCTATTTGATCCCTTAAAAGTTTTATTCAGTTTGGCAGTACGAAAGAAGAACGTAGAAAGCTTATCTCTCTCATATGTATTCTTTAGAGAATATAAGCACTAGGATTTCAAGAAATTCTTATTATCGTATATAATATAATATGTTATATAATCGACCTCAGGCCCCGCCAGGAGTGTACTGTCTCTGAGTCTCAATATGAATTTCAGCCAGGATCGGGTACTATAGACGACGTTTTCGCCCTCAGAAACTTGATGGAGGCATACAGGGAAAAAAGGAGAGCTCTGCATGTGGCCTTTTTAGATCTGCAGAAGGCCTTTGACCGTGTGCCTCGTCAGTGCATCTGGTGGGCATTGCGATCCAAAGGGATCCCTGAGGCCTATATCAAAGTTATCAGAGACATGTACCACAATTCCGCTTCAATCTTCTTCCAGAGTACAGTAGGGGTTCACCAGGGCTCGGCTCTTAGTCCCTTCTTGTTCAATGTGGTGTTTGATACTGTCTCAGCTAACATCCAAGACCAGCCTCCATGGCTGAAGATGTATGCCGATGATATAGCACTCATTGATGAGAACCGACTGACGCTGGAGCGTAAAGTGAACCTGTGGAAGGGTACGCTTGAGAATGGCGGTCTTAGACTAAATGTGTCTAAGACTGAGTACATGGCCTGCGGGAGCCCGGACTCGGGCACTGTCCATATCGGTCCTGAACCAGCCGTTAAGTCGGAAAAGTTCAGGTACATTGGATCCGTTATGCACGAGTCTGGAGGCATCGATCACGATGTCTATAACCGGATAAACGCTGCCTGGGCTAAATGGCGGGAGGTCACTGGTGTGGTCTGCGATCGCAGGATACCGCCCAAACTCAAACGTCTGATATACAAGAGCATCATCCGACCGGTTTTTTTATACGGCAGCGAATGTTGGCCAACACTATCTCGGCACACTCAGGAGCTTTGCGTCACGAAAATGAAGATGCTGAGGTGGATGTGCGGCGTAACGTGGTCTGACCGCATACGCAACACGTTCATTCGAGGTAGTCTTGGGGTCCGTGACGTAGCGGATAAGCTCCAAGAGTGTCGGCTGAGATGGTTTGGTTACGTTACGCGCCGGCCTAAGAACTACGTCGGATGCAAGTGCCTAGCTATGTCAGTCCCTGGAGTGAGATCTCTCGGACGCCCAAGAAAGCGCTGGTTGGATGTCGTGACGCAGGACATGAGAGCCAATGGTCTAACCACGGAGGACGTTAAAGACCGTGCAAAGTGGAATAGGTTGAGCAGGAAGGCAGACCCTGGCAATAGCCGGGATTAATGCCAGGATGAAGAAGATAATATCGTATAAATAGTGTAAATAATTTCGTATAAATTTAAATTATATACGATTTATCGAATAAAATTTAAATTCCGTTTTATGTTAACTTTTTATTGTACATAAAACAATTTTTAAGCACCACCTTTATTGTAAGATGGCCATGATGGCCGTGATGGCCACGATGGCCGTGATGGCCACGACGGCCATGATGGCCACGATGGCCGCCTTTAGGCGGTAATTGTAAAACACTAATGCGAACGGAAATAAGAATATTTAATTGGATGTTTCCAATTTTTTTATTAATCGAATATTGATTTAATTATTTGAATAAATATTTTATACATTAAATCACTAGTTAGATTGAATAAGCAAATAATATATACAAAATATTACTAGCCAATATTCTATTTCTATGTCACACCAGGTTTCATATTATCTCATATAATTCAATACAGCTTTGTCACTTGTAGTGCCCCACAAATCATATGCGAATGTTCTTACTACGGTTTCCTATTTTATAGGTTACCACTACTACAATTTTTATACTATTTTACTATAGACGTTTAAGTTTGATTTTAGAAATTATTTTTCTAAAGCAGTTATTATTATTATTCTATATATTTCAATTATAATTAATAAAGATATTTGGTTACGTGGTACAACATATGCACGCACCTATATATATGTCGAAGAAAGGGATTAGAATGGAAATTACATTATCATAGATGTTTAATGATTGGCTTTAGTATTATCATCTGTAACAACTGTTTATAACATTACTGACCACGTTAATGTAAAAAAGACAATGTAAAACCAATCAGATGGTGTGACCAACATTATGTAGTCCGAGCTTTCAGCTTCAGAGGAAACGATCGAAAGGACACGGATCGAATTACGATTGGCTGACATAATTTTAAGAGATTATGTCTTGACTTATATTTGACCAGTGAAGTAATTTGACCAATAACGTGGAGGCTTATGCCTTGAGTAGAGTCGTGACGCGTGAGGATGAAGTTGTCTTTAAAAAAAAGGAGAAAGTTGATGTCGTCGAATGATGTAGTCTTCTGATATTTTCGGAAAAGAAAAGATTAGTGTTACGAATCTGCTTCGTAATTTCTGTTTGCATTATCTTAAACTGGAGCCCACAGGTCCAGTAAGAGTTATTTGCGAACAATCTCCTACATATATATAATTTATGCGTATCATCTTTGTATATAAGATGTGTATTTAAAAAAAATCATCTTATTACTTTATTTTATATTGTTAAAAATTCCTCTCAGCTATATGAGCAACTATTAAGTGCAAATGTTGCTTAAAAACATATCAAGAAATCCACGAGATAACGTTAATATATTGTTAGAATAAAATATATATATATATATATATATATATGTATTTAACATTGTCTTTCAATCATTTTACACCGGACATTGTATCTTCATAATTTTAACTATCGTCGTCATATTATGTCATTTAAATTAACAGCGCTATTTATTGTGCCCATAAGATTTTCTTCTTATTTTATGCGTAGTCATATACAGTTTTCCATTTATCTTTCACTTTTAACAAATCGAACACGAAAATAAAAGTCGGTACAGAAAGTGTAAGGTGATTGTTGAAAAAATGTATAAATCGATTTTACATTATAAATATACACTCATATAAATACAAACCTCAGCTTAGCGTGGACTGTACTATAGTACGTAAACTACGATGAAGATAGAATAGTATAGAAGCATAACGGAATAATATCCATGGTACGGTCAATCTATCTAAACAAGGTAGAATTGACTTTGCATGCATTTAGCATAAACGGGAAACATTGCTAAGCTGTGAGATTTGGGGATTGAAGATATCTATTTATATATATACAGAGACTATATTGACATGATCCTTATGTAGTTTGGATGAGTCTAACTGACGTCATGATTATTGCGGGTTAAATTTGTATGGTATAAGGGCGCAGCGGTATAAGGGTGTGACTGTAACGTGAGGGTTGTGGGTTGGATCCCCACTCCAGGAAGTGGAATATTTACTTACGTTTATATATATATATTTCTTCGCTCTGGTGTCGACGCAAAGCGCGGCGTTGAGTTTTGCCACTCAAGACGCAATACCTCCAGTATTCGGCAGAAAGTGGGGAACGGAGTGTCTTAACACTAGGTTCCCTCTTCCCAACAGCAGGGTAGGCTGTTGTGAGCGGGATACGGCGTGAAGCTGATAAATATTATGCTTAGAATGATGTCATTATTTAAGGACAATATGGCGCAGCGGCAGAGTATCTGACTGCGATAGGTGGGAACGGAAATTTTAGTTACTAAACTTAATTTTTAAGATTTTAATGAATTATAAAAAAGTCTACTATGAAAGTTTCATTGCTAACAAAAAATATAAAATTATCATTCAGAATTCATTTAAATTATTTTTCAGATCTATTTTTAAGACAACAAACACTTTAGGAATAATGGGAGTATAAAAATAAACACGGACAAAAGTATTTACTATATTTATTTGTCAAAGTTACCTTAAAACTAACTTTGTTACAGAACCCTTCTTTTTCTCTACAATAATTATTTCGTTATTTGAAACATTCCATAGAATTTCGACACCTTATAAAATATTTTTGTCGATCATACAAAAAACATATAAAATTAAATATATAAATTGTATATATATATGTTTTTACTTAAAATTAATTTAAGTAGTATATATAATTATATGATGTTCATACTAGCCTATAAGATTTAAATTTTTTTCATTTTCACACATATGTTACGCAAAGAGTGTCACGATACTCCATTCTCTATTGTCTGCCTGAATACGATACATAATTTATTGATTGGAGGAAGTCAACGTTGCACTTTAAAAGAACATTTCAATTGAAGATATATTAGATTACAAGCTTTAACTATACGATATTTATTTAATATTGAAATATATTTAAACAAAATTGGTTGTTTATTTTGGTATTATTATCTATACTGTTCTTCTTCTATCTTCTATCTATTCTATCTTCTTGATCGTAAAAATTGTTGTACTATAGAAAAACACGAGCACGCAAGCGCGGCATCCGCGGATTTTTCCTCGTAAATCTCGATCTCGCCTATATGTTGCTCTTTTCTAGCCCTTTTCTAGTTTTTAATGAAAGTCCTATAAAAGTGAGTCATAATGTTCTGGAGATTAGCCCAGACAAGCCGACAGACAGACAATATTTTGTTAAATCGCCTAATAAACCTTTAGTACCGTAGAAACTATAAACGCACATGAAAAAACATATTTATCTTGAAATCACAGACAGACATTTAAATAGTACTTTATGTTTAGATATATAATAATAATAGCATTTTTGACAAAAATATTTTACAATGAGTCTTTTCGTAAGTGTGAAAACAATATTGCCATTTGGAAACAATTATACATTTAAAATTTAATATTTACAATATATTTACAATTCTTATACTATATTTATCAAATAATCATTAAATAAATCTAAATACCTAGCAAATGAACTACAATTAATACGATGGTGCTATGTCGAACAGTGATTCTGTGTATAGTTTAGTAGAATAAACAGACAGACAGACATGTATATACAGAAAGAGATATATATATATATATATATATATATATATATATATATATATATATATATATATATATATATATATATATAAAGAATTGCAAAATATTTTTGATGCTCTCGTCAGTATTTTTGTATAATCATATTTATTATTTAAGCATTTCCGTCCCGTCCCTTTTTAATTAACATGTACAAAACATTAAAACGTACGAAGTGTGCTCATATTTTTTCATGTTAGATTACAAATAGAAGGCCAGAATCAGGCGCTGGCTGTAGAGTAATTAAATGTGCTTTACACTTCGAACCGTGTGATTTTTTCACCCAAAATAACAGAGTGGTGGCGTGCATGTGAAAATAAGGTGAGGTATAATACGACCGGTGTGTCGTGGCCGCTTCAGAGGTAAAGTTTGCGTATTATATCTACTTTCCGGAAGAAAATAATGAAAAGTAACAAGCTAAAATTAAATCTGCGTAGTCTTCTACAGCTAATTTCAGTGCGGCCACAACTCGTTAACCGTACTATATTTGTATGTACAGGTATACATAGTGCACTAACCAATTAGACATAAAGGCGCTTAATCTATCGAGTTCAAGGTCATGTTTAAAATTGTTAGAGCTCTGGTACAAAAAAAAACAAGTTTATTTTTTACAATGGATTCTGGGATCCGTTATGCGAAAGTATGTATTGCTTGAAAATAAATACAAATATCACACTTTGCTTTATTTGTCTTTTCTGGTTAAAAAAAATAGGTAGAGGGAACCTAGTGCTAAGACACTCCGTTCTACAATTTCTACCAAATTTTGGAGGCATTCTGTGTTGAGTGGCAGAACTTAACGCCGCGCTTTACCTCAAAACCAGAGCGAAAAAATGGAAATAAATGTAAATAAACATTTCACTTCTTCGTGTGGCTATCGAACCCACAACCGTCGCGATAGTCACACCTTTGTGCCGCTGCGCCACAACGGCCTCTTCTGGTTAAGATTATATAATTTTCAAAATTTTTTTTCTGTCTTTTTAAATAATTAACGGAAAAAATTGAAACACTAAGTACGTCGAAATTGCTTGTGGTAAAACATTTGGAGATATTCACTTTACTTTAGAAAATAAATATATTTTTCTATTTTGTTTTGATATTTAAAAAAAATACCTTTCTAATTTATTATTACTCAATTTCATAGTCTTTTTAAACATATTTTATTATTTGCATCGCCATTCCCATTAAAATATTTCAAGATACTTCAAAGAAGAATATGAGAACGAAAATGATTCGATAACATATCAGGTACCCACCCATTATTTCGTCTATACAAGAATATCGAAATTCACTATTTAAAATAAAGAAAAAAATATTGTAATCTTTTAAAATTCCTTCAGACTCTTCTAGTTGATTTTTTTGTTTGAAATGTTGCCTTTAATGTAAAAGAAATATTAAAAACATTATTTTACCAGATCAATCATCTTTTGTAAATTAATAAAATAAATCAATTAAATCGGTAATAAAGATAAAAAGACATTTAAATCGATAACATGTAATGCTAAGTGTTTCTCTATTAGAAGAGAATACAGTGACTAACTCATTAGGAGAATAGAACCATTTACTTTTTAAATTTGCTCGATACGTGAAAAATCTATTTATAAAAAAGTTTACAAAATATTTTACGATAATTATGAAGAAAGTTTTAATTTTAAATTTTCAGTGTGTCTCTGCAGTTTGGGTATTATGATTTTCTTAGCTTGACGTGTGATTGCGGCGTTAAACAGCGCTGCGCTTGGTCTTATCAGAGCTGATTAAAATAATTTATTTCCTCGATTGGAAATCGACATATAGCCGTCGTGGCGCAGGGGCGCTAACTTTTGACCGTATACGGGACAGTGTTGAGTTCGATTCCTATTCATTGGAATATATAATTTTATTATTTTCTTCGCTTTAATAGTGAAGCAGAGCGCGGCGTTGAGTTCCGCACCTCAACACGCGATGCCACTCGAACTCTTAATGAAAACGGAGTGTCTTCATACTAGTTTCCCAGGTTATCTCTGCCTACCCCGCTATATGCAGGATACAACGAGAAGCTTCACAAAAAAATTGAGATCAAACCTACAACGCTGTCCTACTGATCCACAGCGTCCTCCAGTATTAAGAAACTGAAATAATATTCGTATTCTCTAAAATAACACATACATTCGGAAATCCTTTTTAGTTTTGTGAAAGACACGTAAAGTAAAAAGATAAAATGTATTGTATTGTACAGGATTGATTTAAAATGTAGCGCCCGTTACGTGTGGTCTTTTTTCTCATAGATCTACCTTAACAGTAGATTGGATTTAAAATATATGTAGCTGTATAAATAACAAAATCAATGTAAAGATCTTTCAAAAGATCTTTAAATTTCGCATATTTTTTTATTTAACAAGATTAATGACGTACATTTGACTATTATACATGTTTGAAAATCGTCAATTTTTCGACGTTTCGAAAAATTTCCTGTAATCCACGTTCAACGATATACTATACACTCCTGATAGCATACACTCCTGAGCCGAAAATAGTTAAGGAAAAATTACTTTTTATAAACATCATTGTTGACCAATCATTAAAAAAAATGCTTAAATACAGTCCTATGTGATCTATATATTATATATAAAGTGAAAAATCTTTACAATATATCTCTATAATTTACATAATATTCTTAAAGGTTTTTGTGTAATTTTCATCTAAATCCATCGATAGTGCTAGTGTAGACAGTCGCTAGGGTGCAGTAGAGGGAAATGAAGAGGTTGACTGATAACGCACAGGGCGATGCTGTGTTAGCATTACCGTGCTGCATGGCGGCTGGATGTTCTCCTGGAAAAAAGAAAAAATATAAAGAATGTTCTAGAAATGCTAGAAATAAAAAAAATTACAGTTTTTTGAGAAGGTATGTTATGGGAAATTTATTTCTATCTTCCTTATATGCTGTAGTTTTTGAGGAGTTTATAAATGTAAGCGCGATGGTCATTAGATCTATGCCCACTCGGGGTAGTCAATTATTTTCACTGCCTTGCTCTGATAACAACGATTTGGGATTTGAACTTGAAAACCATTCAAGAGCTCGACTACTTAGCTATACGTTCTTAACAAGTTACGCTGGATCAAATCCCGCTATATTAAAATTTTGATACGTTTTCTAAATCAGATTTTTTTCCTAAGCGTGGAAAATTTTAAAACTATAAGAATATTACATATCATCATAATATATATATCGATACTGATTGGATTTTGAAGTCGTAACCATTGCGTTCAGTCAACATAACTAAGCCATTGGTCCCAACAGCGTCAATTTATAAGGGCATTTAATAAATAATTGCTTATTATATCCAAATGATAAACTTATAAATTTATCCATATACGAGTATACAGGATGTAACATATTAGTACCGCGTACCCAAAAGGCTTAACCAATAAAATATACGCCATTTTCATCATAAGCTCTTAGAATGTTTAATCACCTGCAATTATGTAGCATCGTTATATAAAATGAAGCCTTACTCATTCGTAATGGGCTCA
>DWGR01005693.1:0-10205 GCA_018247715.1 Heliconius burneyi
ATGTCATAATAGAGTATAAATAGTGTCTTAACACTAGATTCCCAGATTTCCTCTGCCTATAATAGCATGTGCGGAATACTAAAAACACTCACGACAAAGACCGTCATGGTACAGCGACACAGCTTCCAACTTTAAACTGTAAGATAGGTACTTTTTTTCTTTTCTCTGGTTACAAGATAGAATGTAGCGTTGAGTTCCGTAACTCAACATTACTAATCAAGGGTCAAATTGAATTCAAATATATCAGTAACCATTATGGTGTATGCGTACTTTGTTTCTTATTAACATAGAAACAAAAATAAATATTATATACGAGTATGTATCGAGTATTATATACGAGTATGGTATGTAAATTTTTGAATATAGCATATTCTCAGCAATAACTACTAAAAACATTAAATATAATTCTATAAAATAATAATTCTGCAGTTCGGCATGAGGCCGCTCTTGATGGCGGCGTGGCACGGACACCTGGCCGCCGTTCAAACCCTCGTGCACGCGGGCGCTTGCCTCGCAGCTACTAACAAGGTATGCTATCCTGGTACTTGAGCTACAAAGTCCCATGGGTCAGATCGATAACCCCATAAAAACACCATGGAGAGGTCGTGTGGTAGGTAACGCAGGCGATACGGCCATATTATATAACTGTATCTGAGTTGTGATATTTTAGTTTATTGAGTTCGTTGTTTTTTTAACTTGAGAATTTGTTTTTGTGTTTTATATATATAAATAATATACATTGTTTTGTTTTTTGGGGTACATAAGGAACCTAGAGTTAAGACATTCCGTTCTCATTAGGGCACTTCCGATTCCTACTTTCCGTCTAATTCTAAATGTATTGCATGTATTCGTCTACCAGAGCGACGAAAAGCGCGGCGTTGAGTTCCGTCACTCAAAACACAAAACTGAAAAAATGTGTAGAGTGCGGCACAGGCGTGTAACCGTAAAAAAATATTTTATATTTTTATTTTATCGCTCTGGTGTCGTGAAAATGGGGAACGGAGAGTCTTACTTACTAGCTTCCCTCTGCCTACTCTGCTTTGGGATAAATAGTGAAGCTACTTTATTACACGAAACTTCTATTTTAACTAGAGGCTTAGAGGCCGTGGTGCAGGGGCACAATGTATGACTGTAAAACAGTTGTGGGTTCGATTCCCGCTCGAGAAGTTGAAATATTTATTTAAATTTATGTTTCCATTTCCTCGCTCTGATATCGAAGCAAAGCGCGGCGTTGAGTTCTGCCACTCAACACGTAATGCCTCCAGAATACGGTAGAAAGTGGGGAACGGGGTGTTTTAACACTAGGTTCCCTCTGCCTACCCTGCTGTTTGCAGGATACAACGTGAAGCTGATTTAATTAAATTTTTGAATTTAATAGTATATTTAAAGAACATTTCGAAAATATCTAAATTACATTAAAAAAGAAATCTACCTTCCATTTTCATAAATATATCATCAGCACAGTACATTAACTCTCTCTTCGTTGTAATTTTATTACCAGCGGACCCCATGCGTCATGGTGTATTATATTTTAGTACTAAATTTTATGAGTATTAGGTATTTTCCATTATTAAAGCTATGATATCGTTTTACTTTAAGTATAGTTGCAAATATATTTTATTACAGCTGCACGCTGTATCCCACTCACAGGGAGGTAGACGGAGAGAACCTAGTCTTAAGACACTCCGTTCCCCATTTTACACCAAATTGTAAAGGCATTGCGTGTTGAGTGGCGGAACTCAACAGCGCGCTATGCCTTGACATTAAATAAATCGCTATATTTTTACATTTAAATATTGCTGTATCAACAGAAAAACAACGATATACTTCAATGCGCGTGCGCCCGTGGCTCCAAGGACGTGGCGGGATACGCACTCTCCCTTGGTGCCAAAGTGGAGAGTTGCGACACTGCTGGTGATGCTCCCTTAGCCCTCGCAGCTCGGTCCGGCCATACAGCTGTTGTGGAATTGTTGATAGAGAATAGCGCAGATATAGATGCTGTGAATAAGGTAAGAAACTACAAAGTAAAGGTTTGTGTTGTTATTTGAGTTTTGAATTAGAAACTTTGTATTATTTTCCCTTTTCCCTTTTTTTCCTTTTTCACTTACTATAAGGTGACCCATACGCTCGTTTGCCATGCTTTTACGTAAGATATGTATAACGTTTTCTTTATATATTTTTATATTTTTAAAATAAATATGTTCAATAAATGCATGTATAAATTTAAAAAAATATATATCACTGATATAATAATAGTACATACTGTTTTTTTTTTATTAAAAACTAAAACTTAAACTATCGCCAAATGAGGATTTCTAGAAGTCTACGGGGACGAAGAAAACAGAATTTGCACGCAAACGCAAACTTAAGCCTACCTATGGTTTATTTTTATTGAAATGTATAACACAGCTAGACATTCGTCGTCCGTCGCTCTTTTTTGTTTCTTTAGTTTTGTTTTTGTGATTTTAATTTTCTTTTTAATTTCATTCAGTAGGAGGTCTAGAGGAGGAGGAGTAAAGTTATAAGGTGTGACACACTCGGATACGGAATCCTTATTTACGATCTTAGTCATGTTAAAGCTTTAAAAAGACTTTTATTTGACGGCTAAGTTGTGTTTACTTCTATATTTTATAGCGTCTATTTATGTTACAAGAGCATTGGAAAATCCTTTTGATACCTCTGTAATGAAGTCGCATGTAGGGCTTATTTATATTTGTTTAGTTTCTTATTTACATGAGGTAAGCAAGAACTATGAATATAGACCTAACAAAAAGGCAGTGTATGCACAGGGAAACCTAGTTCCCCTCTGTCCACCGAGTTTCGTTGTGTATATGATATTTTATAGACAAAGACACATTAAAAGTTAATACTTCAAAACTAATTAATTACCTAAAAATTAAAATTGACAAAAAAATATCCATAGTAAATATTCTTTTAAAAAACTATAAAGTTTCTAGTAACAAGAAAATTTTAGCTTCTGCTTCATAAACAATAGTCTCTCAAGTCGCCTTAAGCCCAATTCCAGTATAATAATCTGCCATCTTAATCGCTGCAGGCAAGAGTAGAATACTTAATTAGTCCGACATCAAGGTTGAAAACATGAAAATGATCAGAAACCATGAACGTAAAATCTTGATTCGTAATTTTTAAGTTTAAAATTTGATGGAAAGGATTGAATGTGTTGTCGACTTAGAATAGGATCACCCTGGTACTGGTGGTGTCGTAAGAGGCGATTAAAGTACGAGTGGGAGGGTCACGTCGCCAGCAAAAGCAACACGCGTGGGCCTGGGCCGGGACCTGTACCGAATCATTACCAAAATCGCAAACCCGTACGCTCGTATGCGTACGGGTCACCTGAAAAAATAAAATAAAAAAGGGAATCTAGATTGCCAGAGAGGGAACATGAGATAATTTAATGCACCGCATCCGCAGGTGCTATCATTATAACGTTGAAATAGGGAGGAGCCCACCACAGAATTTTTACGTGGAAAAAATGTAAGACACCTTTACACAACAAGATCCATTCGAAACTAAGGGAGACTGCTTGTACTGTATTTTGTATGGAATTCGCTACATAATCAAAACCTATAGTTTTGTATTAGTAATTTGGCACTAAGCGATAACTTACGATACAAATAAAGATAAAAATCATAGAAAAATCTTACAAATTTAAAATTGTAGTTCATTTTATACAAAATAAACGAATACATTTGCAAACTTAAGTTTGTCAACTCTTATAAATTGTACTTCCCATTGACATACAATCCTGGAATTGATACGGAACCCTCGGTATGCGAGTTCGACTCGCATTTGACCTTTTTATATTTAAAATAAAAACTTACAAAAGACTTTTTTGACTTAATGCGTCAACTTGCAGTAAAATATCTGCACCAGTGACCTTGCGTTGTCATCATTTATGAATAAAAGGCCGCTCTCAAATATGCATCACATTCACGAGTGAATGGTGAAAGCATGAGCTCTTCGTACAAATACGTGACATGCGGACGCCATGGACATGACCCACTTCTTAAAAACATTCGCAATATGCGCAAAAACGATTGAGCTTGTATCGGAAACTGGAAATCGCGCCTGTTTTATAAATATCGATTTTTGTTAACGTTCCTGCGAAAGCTTCGTATAATTGTTTTTAAATTATTTTTTGTCAAAAGTTTGCATATTTTCTGTTTTTGTACTTTTTCTGGACTTTTATAAATATACTTACATAATATAACGCCTTATTATAATGGAAATCGACACTGAAATTTCGACGTTCTTATTATGTTAAGCGCGGCGTTGAGTTCTGACACTCAACACGTAATGCCTCCAGAATTCGGCAGAAAGTAGGGAACGGAGTGTCTTAGCACTTGATTTCCTCTGCCTACCCTGCTGTGTTCGTGGAGATGATTTGACTTTTTTTTTATTTTTAATCTTATTATGTTAAATGTTACAAAATATTATTTTAAAAACCAAATATAGTGGTATTATTTACAGTCAAGAGTACTAAATTGACGTACATACATTAATTACCTCTTACTTGTAATAACTTTAAGCACAGGCCAGTCATGGCGAAAGAACACAAGAGTGCGGCTATAAACGCGACAGATTAGAAGTTCGATTTCCACTCAACGAAATAAAATATTCAATGTTTTCATTTCCTCATCTGACAAAGCGCGGCGTTGACTTCCGACACTCACCACACAATGCCTCAATAATTTTAATAGAATTATTGAAATAATTAATAAAATATTAATTTCATTATAATATGTCATGTGTCATAATCATCACGTGTCATAATAAGTTTTAAATTAAATGGCTGCTATTATTAATAATCACAGAATACGATACTTAAATATTTGCAGTAATTTGGGATTCCCAAATTAGTAAACGCAATTAACTAATTGATCGTTAGGACATTTACATTCTGGTCGTAGGGTACTTAGGTTGTTCGCAACAAACATTAGCTTTGGCTGTGTTGCATATATAACGAAACATTCGAATCAATATAAAAAATTACAATTTCTGTACATTGCCAATAGTTGGTAAAACTAAAGCTTACATATTCGTATAGTACCAATATAGGAATGATTACAGTATAATTTTATTCAAAATTCAAAAAATCCCTCTGTTTTTATAAAAAAATATATTATACGTATACTAGGTATAGAAGCTTGAGAGCTCAAGCTCAAGCACGGATAAGGCTGTATGAAAAGTGAGTAAGGCTATAGTGAGGATGAAAAGGGTAGCACCTAACTATTAAAACAATGATTATGTTTACATTCGCCACTTGAGAATTGCTTAAATTTGCCTGTTCTGATAAGGCAAGACGCGGCGAAAGCAGAGAGCAAAGTGTCTTCATGGTGGAATCTCTGTACTTATCCTACTAAATGCAGGATTCAAATAAATCAGCTTCACGCTGTATCCCGTACACAGCAGGGTAAGCAGAGGGAACACTCGTGTTCAGACACGCCGTTCCCTAGTTTCCGCTAAATTCTGGAGGCAGTGCGTGTTGAATGGTGAAACTCAACGCTTTGAATTACCACCAGAACGAGAAAATGAAAATATTATATATTTCATTCCTCTGAGAGGAAACCAAAATTAAAACGTCGAGCTTATTCGACAAAGGCAACTCAAATTGTAAAAATATCTTATTAAAATAAAACTCGGTAAATATGCAATGTTATTCATGTTATTAACATATATTTTTAATTTCTTACAAATTTACCTAAAAACAAAATATTCCCAAGAATTTAGGGTAAAAACATCAAATAGAATATTAATTGTTCCATTACGACCTCTCTACAACTAGACGTCTCAAGTCGCATTATATTAAAAGAAAATGAGAGAATACAAGCGCAGCCCCGAGCGCCACCTCAGGCAACGCTGACAACATCGAATAAACGAAAAATACACTCGTTATAAATCTAAATACTATTCGAGAGTCACAGAAACAAGAACAAAATATAAATACAGTAGAAACAGCAAAAATATAATTTTTCTTTTTATTTAAATTCTATCTAGTTTGCTGAAACCATGGAGTAATTTTTGATGTGTCTGAAGATTGACAATTAATAATTATTACAAAAGAAAGAAAACATCTTTACTAGAGCCCGAAACTAAACTTTGTTTTCTTTTCATATTTCAATCCCTTCTCGGAAGAATCGTTACATTTAATTAATTTTCATTAAAAACTTCGCCGTGTGTTTTTGACTTAGAATAGGATCACCCTGGTACTGGCGGTGTCGTAAGAGGCGACTAAAGTACGAGTGGGAGAGTCACGAGTCCGAGACCGGATCATTACCACCCCCGGCATTTAAAACCGGCGTGAAGTAGTGGCTTTATGCCACTGCGTTTCGCATTAGGTAATGCTGGGCTCCAGCGCCCAACCACCTCAAAAGCTGGCAGCGCTCCAGTAGCTCCTCGGGTGTTACGCGGGGTCGTGGGCGGCGGTGATCACTTACCATCTGGTGACCCGTACGTTCGTTTGCCATGTCTTTTTCCATAAAAAAAATCTTTAAAAATAAACAGACCAATACCCAGAATACGGCGGAATGTGGGGATAAGAAGAACCCTCTGCTTATCTTGCTAAGTGAGGGATACAGCGTTAAGCCGAAGGAAATAAATAGTAATTTGAACTCAAAACCATCTATAAGTATCAAGTTAATGAGCATATCACTCCACTTATTTATAAACTTCAATTAAGTCACATTAAGCACCATGGAAAATAAAAGCAATCATCGGCTCTCACAAAATCGGAAATGAGAATACAAATCGAAATGCAAGGAAAATATTCACAGCTATAATTTTGTCTTCGTTTTTAAATAATAAATTATAGTAATATTTTTGAGAATACAAAATTCAAGTGTATAAGTAGATATATAGTAGATAGAGGAAGCTGTCGTGGCGCAGTGGCATAAACGTATAACCGTAAAGGCAAGGTTAACTTTATGGGTTCTATTCCCAATCGAAGGAATGAATTAATATTTATTAATACTCCACTTCCATATCTTCGCTTTGATAACAAAACAAAAGCGCGGTGTTGACCTCTGCCACTCAACAAGCATTGCTTTATTAGGCAGAAAGTGGAAAACGGAGTGTCAGAATTCTTTTCTCTCTCTCTGTCTCCCTGCCTTCTATCTCTCTGCCTATCCAGCTATATACGGGAAACAGCATGAAACCTAAAAAAATATAGATTATTTGTTGTTAATGCTAATCATAAAACTTAATCACGTAAAGGTTCCTTTTTTAACCGACTTCTATAAGAAAAGGAGGTTATCAATTCGACTGTATTTTTTTTGTGAGGTCCGGAACCCCAAAAAATAATAACATACATAGACCTGCTGTTCAATTTATAGGTAAAACTGAACCTTTTCGCCCACGTGTCCATTATTCATAATACTATAAATGATTTAATGCGAATAACTCATACCCCAGTTGCTTACCTTTCTATTTTATCTTAAAAAGTAAATTCTCATATACCCTTAAAAAGATTTATATTCTCGTTAACCAACTACCTTCATACTGTAAAAAAGTTATGGACATTATTTTTATTCTACCTTCGAAGTATAATAAAAATACAGTGCTTATTGTTGTTTGAGTTACCCACTTATAGTAGTAATGAATCTTTACCCGAATGGTTTTTACCTTGACATATGTATCTCGTTGCATATTCAGAATAAAAATGTGCAATTCTTTTTTAAAGAGTAGCAATTTCTTGTTATTTTAAAGTAATTTCTTTTTATCTTAATAAAGATAATAGTCAACTATATGCCATCGCGGCACATTGTCGTCTCAGAATGGACAAAACCAAGAAATTAAATAATGTATATATTGAATTGAAATATAAAACCAATTTACCCATCATATTTTTAACATGGATATACTTAAATCAGCTTCACGTTGTATCCCGCACACAGCAGGTTAGGCAAAGGGAACCTAGTGTTAAGACAATCCACTTTCTGTCGAATTCTGAAGGCGTTGCGTGTTGAGTGGCAGAAGTCAACGCCGCGCTTTTCCTCGACACCAGAGCGAAGAAATGGAAATATAAACGTAAATAAATATTTCACTTCCTCGAGTGGGAATCGAACCCACAACGTTGCGTTACAGTCACACCCTTGTCTTGTCTTGTATGTTGACAAGCATATGACAAACATGAGTAAGGCCACTTCAGCCACTCAACCAGTAATTGACAACAGAACTTGACACAAGGACCTACTGCAGAGTGAAAAATGGACTAGAGAAATACGAGTCTTTTTTTCGTCTTCACTCAGATGGAATTTGTAGATAGATGTAAACATTATAAGATATATTATATAGTTGACTTTTTATAGTTTCACGATGTATTTCGCATTAAGCAAGGAAGGCAAAAGGGTCCGGGAAACCCAGTGCTAGGACAGTCGGTTCCCAGTAAGACACTTCCGTTTACCACTATCCGCCGATTGCTCGTCCTCCTTGTACGCTTGTGCTCCTGCGCCACGACGGAATTTAATTATAATTTAACAAAAAATTAAACAATATTGTTTCTAACTTCCTTCATTTACATTAAAAACCCGGCCCAGTGCGAATTGGATGGGCCCACCGAGGGTTTCGTTCTAATTTTAAGATTATAATACAATGTAACATATGATTATAACACGATGTAGATCAACAGTGAATAGCACTTTTAGAAATTGGCATACGAGTACACTTGAATACTAACTATACTTAACATACAATTGACATACACTTGCGACCGTCGTGGCGCGGCGACGAGGGTGTGACTTCGTGCGCTGCAAAACCGACTGATTGTAGGTTCGATCCCCACTCGAAAAAGTAAAATATTTATTTATGTTTGTTTATATTTCCATTTTCTTCGCTTTTGTGTCGAGGCAAAAGCGCGGCGTTGAGTTCTGCCACTCAACACGCAATGCCTCCAGAACTCGGCAGAAAGTGAGGAACGGAGTGTCTTAACACTAGGTTCCCTCTGTCTACCCTGCTATGTGCGGGATACAGCCTGAAGCTATAAAAAAAACTTGAATTTTTAATATTAACTTCAGCTCGATACCTCTACGCAATCTCGAGATAAATGGTTTTGACAGATGGACAACAAAACGGACAGTGATCCTATAAGGGTTCCGCTTTTACCTCTTTAGGTGCGGTACCCTAATAAATAATAAAACTCGTATATATATATATATAAAAATACTAAATATATTTACCCTATAAAAATAGACTAAATGACCAAGGAATCTCATTGATAAAAAGCTTATCAATACATAAATAAATAAACACAACCTTTATTACAAAGAAACTAACTAAAGTGCTTTTATTTAAATGTCAGACAGCGCAAAGCGGCTAGAAAACAAAAACTATTTGTACCAGGCACACATAAGTCGTGGCGTAGTTGTATAAAACGAGCGTGAGATAAGACCGCCCGGACATTGCAGATCATCTGACGTATGTTTTTGTTTACGATATTGTTTTTTTTTTCTCTCATACGGCGGCTTGTTTGTTTAATATAAGATTATAATTACGCCGAATAGGTAAATGTTATGAAATTTTATAATCTAAATTATTAATTGTTTATCTGTATTACACTTAAAATGTATGTAAAATAAGTGTCTTAATATTAGGTTCCCATAATTTTTTAAAGGACATTCAACACGAATTCAGGTGTAATTTTCTACCATACAATAGCACATATCTCTTCACAAGAAAAATAATATTATTTCAATTGGCTTTCGACAGTGTGGAATTTCTGCTATGCATATGTAATTCACTCAGCATAAATACAATATATTCACAAACAAGTACAAATAAATCTAACTAGAAGTCATTCTCAAAACGAAAAAAAAGAACATCAGAACTGTCAACTGTACGAATTAAGTTCAGAACTAAAAAAGTGATCCTATAAGCGTTACGTGTTGTCCTTTCGAATTACCCTAAAAATATAAAGTAAATAAATATATATTTACAAATTAAACCCTGCAATGTACAGTTACCGTTATATTTTTCCAATAACAGAAGCGACGCTTTCAATGCACTTTGTACCTGTCGTTAGCAGAACGGTGTTCGAGAGCTCGCTCGTCGCGGCCATGTTTGGAAATTACATATTGTGATTCTATATTGGGAAACTGCGAATATAAATTTAATATCTATTTATATACTGTTTAATAATTAATGCAGACATGATATTGTCTGTGGGAAGAGCGGGATTGTTACCTCTGGAA
>DWGR01005694.1:0-10204 GCA_018247715.1 Heliconius burneyi
AAAGATGCGAATTGTGGACCAATTTTTATAGAATAAGCTAACGAAATTTCTCAGAAAACTGAGAAAGTTGTTGCTGACATAAAAAATCAGATAAAATATTTAAATGTAACGCATTTAAATAAAGATGGTGACGCCATATAAATACAACGTGAGTTATTTCAAATTATGATTGATGAAAAAGTGGCTTAAATTTTCCTAGTACACCATCTAGTGCTTCCTGCAGTGTCTGTGGGGCAACACCTCGGCAGATATCATCTCCAGATGCACCATCAAAAAGTGGTCTGCAACAACAGCCGAGAATAAAGAAAGTCATAAGATAATAAAAGCTAGTGCTAGTGCTAGTCTTCGTGAGGATCTTAAATGGCATGTTAGCAAACAATGACAAAACACTGGTAATAGCAATGATGGAAACACGGTTTGAAGATTTTTTCAGAACTAACAGGTTTACAGAAATAACTGGTATCGATGAGGAATTAATAAAACGTATATATATAATTCTTGAAACAATGTCATCAGGACATGCCATAAAGATACAGCGCATCTATATGTTAACAAATATAAAATTGTTATACATGGCTGAAAACATACAGAACTATGCAATTCTTGCTATTGGACAACTTTGTGAAGATGCTCAAGCAGCAAGTAATAGCGATTATGAAGAAATAAAGGCACAGGTTGACTCTGAATGAAGATGTCTTTCACATTTCAAGCTTCAGCACACCAAGTATAACTCTATCTAAAGAACTGCTTGACAAAGCTAAAGAACGTCTGCAGTCGTAGAATAAATTGTTTGTTTACGTCACTATAATTATGTAGCAGATTATGTAGCAAATATATCCTACAATAGTATACATATATACGCAAAATTTCAACACGAAATGAGTTACGGATTTTTGACACGAAGCGCGTCATTTGGTCCCACTGCCGTCGTGACTATAACGCGACGTTGTGGGTTCGATCCCTATTCGAGGAAGTGAAATATTTATTTACGTTTATATTTTCATTTCTTCGCTCTTGTGTTGAGGCAAAGCGCGGCGTTGAGTTCCGCAACTCAACACGCAATGCCTCGAATAATTCGGCGAAAACTGAGGAACGGAGTGTCTTAACTCTAGGTTCCGTCTGCCTACTCTGCTGTATGCGGGATACAGCGTAAAGCTGATTTGATTAGATCTCTTTAACTACCACAAATAATCCAGTTTACCCACAAACCTCCTTGTCGGTCAGATAGTTCGCCATTAGCCACACTTTAATGTACCCGATCGTAGTCCCGGTAAACAAATAATCATTATCCTGATCGGTCGCGAAGGCAGAAACATAGTCTCCAGAGGAGTGCACGCCGCGGAAGGAGCCCTGCAGCCCCCCCGCCGGGTGCTCCGACCACGCTTGAATCTGTCCATCCTCGAGAGATACCATTAAAGATGCTAAAATGCACAAAAGAGTTAATTGAAACTGAAGATTCTTCAAAATTAATTCGTGGAGTCAGATATCTGTTTCAGATATCTGACTCCATGTTTAAATAGTTCATTCTTATTCCCAAAAAGGGTATTACCATTTTTATTTATTTATTTAGATCCACGAATGGTAATTACATTAAACAAGTCATACAGTAACAGTTTTCTTAAATTTAAATATTAAACAAAATTAAATAAAAATTACAAAAACATCACCAAATCTTTCAATCTGAGTTGCGTTTTTGCTTTCCACGAGTCGCGGTCGCCTTGAAATTGCCTGTATATGGCAGATAAGATTTGATATTATGATTTTTCTTACTTTTGATTATTTTCTTCCCTTGCTAAATGACACTCCAGGGCGGTCACGACTGGTAATGTATCATGTTGAAACACCCTGTTGTCCGTTCCCGTTTACGGACGTCGTAATATTTAGTTATGGTATCGAAGGTCGCTTTTCGAGTAATCAAATAAGTAAAAAAAGTATTTTATATGAAAATATTGTGGTATAGTCCGTACGGACACACGGATACACTGAAAATTAAATACAAAACGCTACCTACCAGCACGCATATGACAAGGCCTGGTGGTTAGAAATATTATAGCATGAACAGCCAGAGGCCTCTCCGCGGATCCCGCAACCTCCGCCACTACGACAGAGGACGCGCGTCGCGCTCGCGCCTTCTGCATCGCTGACGCCGAGTCTATGGGGGCTTCACGTACTCCTGTTACACTGCAATGTTCATTGGAGATATGTCTTAATGCTGTGGATGATAGTCGAGAAAAACGTCGTTTGTTGTAGGTTCTATTACCACTTGGAGGAAATTAATTATCTCCGTCACTCGACACGCAATGTATCAAAAGTGGGTCGGATCCTGCAAGAGAAAACTAATAATGAGATTTAACCTGGGTCTCGGCACCGCGGCCACGCTACGGCGCACAGCCGCCGGCGACGACGTCTGCGGCGACGCGGCGCGCTTGCTGTACTGCATCTTGATGCGCAACCACGGCTCCGTGCACGAGAAGCGCCTGAAACATCAATTAATTCTTCATTTATTGAACAAGTTTCTTATGGAATTTGCTAGTACTTGAAAAGGGATTGCAAATACAATATGGGTATTGCTATTCAACACGCTCAATAAGAGCGTTAGTTTCGTCATACGAGTATGTATCAGCGTGTGACTTATACCTATTTGTAATTGTATTTCTAAAATGTAATTTTGTGTTTTATGTACTTTTTTTATATTTTGAGGGTAGTTGTTGCCCTGGGGCACAAAGTATGACTTCAAACGCAACAAGTATGTTACCGATTCTCACACGAGGAAATGAAATATTTAATATTTTCATTTGTTCGCTTTATAATTCGTCAACAGCATTTAGCAGTAAAAATTATTTTTGAAAAATGTTACAAAGATAAAAATGAAACAATACTTTTATTCTTTTAGAGCATGTTGGTTCTCAATATTGATATCTATCAATTTAAAATTTGTGCAGAAGTGAGAAAAAATATTTGCCATAACTAACGAAAAGCAGATATAAAATAAATTAAAAATAACGAATACCTATACGGCTGCCCCGTCTCCATCTTCCAAAATATAAGCTCCGAGTTATAACTAGCGGTGGCCAACGTGAAAGGAACACGAGCGGCCGCCGCCATTACATCTTCGGAATGTCGGATCTCCCAGCTCTTTCCACCGCCGCCCATTGCCTCACCCGGACTTGAACCTGAACCCTCTTCCTCGAACTCTGTTACGTGACGGTTCCAACCCACTGCTAGGATCCTTAGGATTGTCATTTATAGTTCGTATTAGGTGTATATGTTCTAAAATATATAAATAACATTTAGCAACCATCTCACTTTGTTTTCCTAATCCGCAGAATGAAGAGCAGCTCCATCCCGTTTAATGCATAGCATTTGGCAAACGAAGTCGACCAGGACGGGGAAATGAAAACAAATTTAAATGCTGCAACAATCATTTTATTTTAATTTTAAGCGTATTTATATGTTGTATGTTTCGTCAAAGACGTTAATACTGCGTTTAATTGCTATTTCTTATAAAATATATGTGATGGTATGTTAGTGGATTTCGGTTCCTTGTCGATAGAATATACTCGTGTATAGGTAGCTGAATCAACACGATCGTCTCTTCTATTTACCCGACAAATCCAATTTCATCAGTTCGGGTGAATATGGGTGTAACCCCCAACTAATTTGGTTAATCGACGCTCTAAGTCTACTGTTTATTATTCCCCTCTCCTAGGAATTGAACCCATTACCGTCGTGTCAGCAATCTCATAGTTTCACGACGTCCTCAGTAAACAGACATTATGTAAATGGACTCTAACAGACCTTCCTTCAACCCAGAAGCAATTAGTGACTTCGCACATGTGCTCTATCGTCATGTTCCTCAAACAAACTCCCGTGTTGAAGTTCCAAACCTACCATAGAAAAATAAATGATTGTTTCCATATTTAATACACCCAACGTATTTATTACTAGGTGTGTAAGTATACGAGTGTATCACGTAAAAAGCGAATTGCCATAAACATTGTTTTTGTATACTTGTCAATACTTGTCAGTCTGTCACTTTTATGATTGTCAAAGGTTCTTATAAAGTGTTTTCGAGTTTGCAAGTCGGCCTGGTCCGAGTCGTAGCAGTGGACGCACGAATAAAGCTGGAACAGTGAAAGGTGAATGTTGTTATAACGCAAAGGTACCTTAACCCTACAATTGTGGTCACAAGTCCACGGTACTGCTCCAAGCTTTGCATCATTTAAAGAGGGCCCCTTTTGTACGTATTACGAAATTATATAATAAATTACCATCTGTTTTGTCTCGGTATGAGCTGTGTGTTTCATGCTGTGTCCTAATGTCAAGATATTACTTTTTTATTTTTTTACATACTATTTTAAAGCAAACCTTCAATGTACCATTCCTAGCCCCCGTCAGCAGCAGCTGGTATCCAGGATCAAAGCAAGCTGCAGTTATTTCTACTGGAACCAGTTCACCATGGAGAAGCCGCGTGTGGGCGTCACGCACCATGGCATTGCGCTTGCCTGACAATTAATAAAAAAATATATATTTGACAATATGAAAATATTTTTTTTATTTTGATATTTTTTCCGCTTCTCGCTATTTCAGATATAAGGGAATATTCATATTGGAATGTAAAGGTGAGCAGAACGAACATTCAGCATGGAGTTGAGGCCTGTTCTCCGCTTTCCGTCCGAATTCAAGTTTGCGTGTTTTGTAGCGAAACACTATACCACCGTCTTGCCAGAGCGCAGGGATGTAACCGTTCCCCGAATATATATTTTACTTACCTACTGTATATTTTTTTATTTGCATAATTAGATAACATTCGCAGAAGGATTTTTGTTTTCTTTATCAAATTCAAAATATTCTTTATTCAAATAGACTTTAACTTTTTTTTTGTAACTTTTAAATCATCGAGTGAACATACAAATAAAAAGCTACCACCGGTTCGGAAGGCAGTTCTGCTGAGAAGAGCCGGCAAGAAACTCAACAGTTGCTCTTTTCAAAGACAATGGTATAATTAATTATTACATTAGCTGGTATCCTGCATGACATCCAACAGGCATTAATTCCATGCATATCTATCCTCTAAATATTCTTGAACAGTGTAATAGGCTTTACTTGTTAGATTTTTTTTTACAGTTACTTTAAATTTTGGTAGTGGCAAATTTAGAATACGCTGTGGAATTTTATTATATACACGTATACCGAGACCCATAAAAGATTTATTAACTTTTTGGAGGCGAAAACTTGGCGTAACAAGCTTATCTTTATTTCTCGTCCCTATCACATATCTATCACTATTTACTGTGACACTGTATATTTTGTCGGACAAACAGTACGTTATTATCCTTCATGGAGCCTTAGGTTTTGGTGTGCATATCCAATATCTTTATCATTTTCAACCAAGTAAGTGTTTTATAATATATTTTTTATACAATCTACCTGTAATCGGATTCCAATTAATAATAATGCTGTCCATGCCACAGGTAATAACCACTTTAAACAGTGGATTGTAAAGCACCTTCGATACAGCTCGCGAGTGCGTAAACCCATCCGTGTGTTGAGGGTTCAGTTCCTCGTCGAGCACAATTATAGCGATTTTGATGGCGGCCAGGATGAGTTCTCTGGTAGCGGGGTTGTAGACGGCTGATATTGGAGTACGTTCTCCTATTTGTGGAGGAATGTCGATATATGTCTGAAATTCGTTATAATTAAGTAAGTTATTGTACTTTTATGTGCTATTCAAACTCACTCAACTTAAAATCATTCTATTAGTTGTATGTAATGGGTACTATTTGGTATTTCAAATGATCTAGAAAATTTTTAATACATTTTACATTTTTTAAGCTAAAAAAATCTAAAAATAAAAAAAAAATCTTGCTACCTATATTTTTTCTTAATTGCGCCAATAACTCTACAATACCATATTATATTTAAACATACTTCAAAATAAGAAATTTAACAAGAACTAGAACTAAAGGCAACTAACTTGGACACATGTCTGTCCCTGTATATCCCACACTTTGACTACTCTATCTCGGGAAAGCGAGTACACGGTCTGTCCGCCGTTCTGCAGCACCAGATTCACCACCCCGGCATGATGTCCAGGGAGAACAACACTCGCCTTGCTGGGGACGAAAGGATTCCATACACGGACGATGCAGTCCGGACCGCCTGTCACGAGGACGTGAGCTTCTTCGTCGAACGCGAAGCATTGGATACCCTGGGGTTAAGGGCGAGAAGACAAGAAAATAAAGTCAAGTCACAAATTTATCCCAAGACTAAGTTATAAATGAACCAGACGATGGTTAAACGATAATCTAACCTTATCCACCCTAAACACATTGTGTGTCTTGGATCCCGTGAAGTCCGTCATGAGCAGTGCGTCGGGGCTAGTGGCGCACGAGACCACGCAGTGTAGCGACGCGTAGTATGCCACCTGGCGCACCCAGTCCCCGTGCACGCAACGTAGCTCCACGAGCGCCATCTCGGGCAGCAAATGAGGCTGTAGACGAATATATGTATTGCACATGTAGCGGACAGGCTGCGATAACCTAGTGTCAAGAAGCATTGAGTATGTACGCATTGAATTGTGTATCTACACGTTGTGCTTTGTCTTGCCAACAGAGATGTAAAGGCAATCGAACCCACAATCATTACATTGACGCACAATGTGCTTAGGCTGCTCCAATGTACCCTGTATACCCTTATTATATGAAAAGTGCTTTTTTTATTTTTTTGTAAATTTCGAATTGTGAATGGAAGCTGATAATATGTAAAAAGTGACAAAATATTAGAAGTTATGTCATCATCATCATTACATGTTTAGTTGTGATGTGGTGCAAGTTTGCCGCCCTAAACTAAACAATACTCACTTAGCTACTGATCAACTATCCTAAATCTAATAATATTATTTGGATGTGCTTCCCTTGGCCAGAGATATAGGTTGAACTTGAAACTAAAGGCTAACTCGTTTCTGCAAGTCCACATGTCGCAGTTGTTGCAAGGCGCACCCGGGCTGGTTGCGGAAGGGTCCTCGTTTGATAGCCGAGAACAGCAATATGCGGATGTTGCCGCCGACGTCGCCGCATATTAGAATACACTTCTCGTTTATGTCCTTCGGGAAGTGGTAGTACATTGTGCATATCTGTTCGGTAAGGTGAGAAAAATAACTGACAAATAATAAATATTTAATAACATACTATAAATCATTTTAAAATGGCGAAAAATATCATTGTTTTAATTAGAGATCAAACCTATCGCAAGACAATCCGTCCACCGCTTTGCATATTATATACACATTTAGTAGCGTAACACAACACCGCACTTCGATGTGCAAGAGCAGGGAAACGAATTTAATTCATTCCTCCGTATAGAAGTTAAACCTGCAACCATAGTAGCATTTTCAAGGTGCTGGTCATCAATTACCATATATTCCCAGCTAGTTATGATAAGCTTCAGAGTGAACGTCTTCGCAGTGCTGTCGTAAAAGCGGAGGTCTCGTTCAGTGGAACTGGTGACGATGATGTTAACATCCGGCAAGCACACCGCGTCCGTCACCCACGTTGTTCGTACTTTGAGGTGCGCTGGAAAATAAAATTATTAAAATGTGTTACGATTGGGAGAGTGAATATTTGAAGACAGACATGTTCGGTTCAAAAATTAAATTCAAATATTGCTTCCAATTATATCATTTCTGGGCTTAATACGATGTTTATTGTGCAGACTACGAAAAGAAATCAAACGCACACTATTCGGACTACTCTATAGGCCTTAATCTGAAGCTGAAAATTTTTGTCAAACGGAAATGAGATACGCAACATTTGGTAATTAGCACTTAAAAGATGGTAATTATGCTACGTTGTTGGTTTTTACAAATAAAATTAAGTATAAACTTGTATCACATGTTTACTTTTTTGTTAATGAATTATCTAAAAGATAATTCATTAACAAAAAAATGTATCAGTTTGCCTAAAATTCAAAAAAATAACATATCTAACACGTCAAATGACGAAATTCTAGCTGTGCTGCTTATTTTAAAGGAATCAGGTACTGATCAGTAATTAAAAAAATCCTGGACAACAGCGAATCGGACTTGCCCACCGAGGGTTCAATATAAAAATTGCAGATCTCGAGCTTGTTTGTGAAATTCAGGCTGAGCTTAGCTGGCTAAGCTCAGCCTGAATTTGAATATGATACCACAACTTTAATACCAAATTTAGCCCCCCTATGATTCCTTAGGATTTAACTACAAATGTATAGTTTTCAGATTTTTTCCTGAATTAGTACTACTTAGATGCTATTTGCCAATTTCATAATTCTAGGTTCACCAGATGGTACCCTTTTAATTTTGATTCCCTTAATAATCATCTTATTCTAGTGGTATCTTAAATTCTTAACCCCTCTCTCTTCATTAGATGCAGAGAGAGGGCTAAGGGGAAATTTTCACAAATTTCATTTTCGGGGTGTATTTTTTAATTGTTATTATTGTTTTAGCAATCACGGGAATTTGGGGTATTTTCATCCACACGCTTAATTCCTTTAGTTATTCATTCCTTTTTTTGAAAATGTTTTCGGCATTTTTCTCTCTGTTTTGTTCCTCTGTATTGCCTTTTATCTCTTGGCGTTATTTCTGCAACTGACAAAAGTTTTTTCTGTTCTTTTCGTTTTTCTATATGGTTGTCCTCCTTTTTCAAGACCATATAAAATAGGGTCAGGATAAAATATGATTTTATCGCGTACCGATTCCAGCGTGTGATTTTGGCTTTAACCAATGCTTCCTCCTTCGTTTGCTGTTTTTTCCGAGGCAAATTTACACTTTTACACTCCCGGTTCGAATAGTATCAAATTTAGTTCCCATAGTATGCTTAACATCTACTTAATATAAAAGACAATGGAACTAACGGCTAACAGAATAAGCACTCCTCAACATGGTCATGTCGAGCGACCACCAGCTGATCATCCCGTCGCGACTCGCCGCTATGTAGTTGCCCTGCATGGGGTCCGTGCACCGGTTCTGTTGTGGAAATGAGTAGTTTTTATGTGTGTATTCCCAAAATTTTGTTACTGGGCCAAAATGAACACAAGCACTATAAATATCTGCTTAATTTATGTTGAGTATTAACCCTATAATCTCGTAGGTAGAGTGCTGCAAGTGACGTAAGACAGAGCGTATCTTTTGTAAAAAAAAATTGCTTCACGTTGTATCCTGCACACAGTGGGGTAGGCAGAGTGAACCTAGTGTTAAGACTCCACTTCCCACTTTTCGTCGAATCCTGGATGCAATGCGTTGCCTTGACACCAGAGCGAAGAAATGAAAACATAAATTCCAATAAATATTTAATTACCTCCAGTGGCGGTCGAACCCACAACTAGTCGACTTTGCAGCACACTTTGTGCCCTTGCACCTTAACTGGCCTTTTATTAAAAAAACTTACGTTTGAGATGCGAGGGATGTTTGCCTATAAGTGGATAGTAAATGTATTGAAGGAAATATATAGGTCTAATAAAATAAAATGCCATAGACGCACAAGCGTGCGACTGTAAATGCGACGGCTGTAGGTTCAATTCCCATTAGGTACGGAAAAGCGCAACATTGAGTTCTGCCACGCAGCACGTAATGTCTCGAGAATTCAACGGAAACGAAAATAAGAACAGAAAAAAATAAAAAACAGCAAGATAACATAATTATTATGTACAGACAATTCAACGAGCCTTATCAACATCTGGACAAAAGCATATCCTGGAGATAGGGTGACGATGCTGCGACCTCATCACAGTGGGTAAGCCCATTATGGGCAGCTGTAGGGAGGCTCGTTGGTTATCAGGGTCGTTGCTGAAGTAGCCCAGGATCAAATGTGATACCAATTCATCCCAGTCTATCTCACCAGTTCTAGATGTGTTTATCTATAGATCGAATTATAGCAAAAAAAATTTTAAGTAATTTAAATAAATTTATTTTGTGAAAATAACGTTTATTATATTTCTACACATATTTTTTATTTAGAGGTTTAAATATTTTGTTAAGAGATATTTTTCTGTTCTAGCAGACCAAATTAAAAGATATATGATTTTTAGTAGCTCTTATTTAGCTTGTAATGTACGTATGTCAGTTCGTGTGAAATCTTTGAGCTCAATTTTGAACTAGATATCTTCAACTGATTGAGCTGAGATTTTGTGTACACGTTATGTTTGAATGACTATGCACGATAATGAC
>DWGR01005695.1:0-10204 GCA_018247715.1 Heliconius burneyi
CCTGGGGTGTTTTATTGTCCGGAACAACACCCATAGTGTCAACCTGTGGGCATATTACATCCTGGTCTATCGCGTCGAAGGGCTCGGCCCATGTTGGAGGTGGTAAAGGAGCCTAGAAATATGACAGTCTTTTTCTACATCAATATATAAAAAAAAATGTTTTATTTTTTGTTTTTATGTAATATATATATAAAGCATTAACCTAAAAGCAAATTAAAGTAAAACGTAAAAAGTTTTTAGTACCTATTATTGATATTGACTTTTTAATATTTTTTTAATCATAAAACAAGGCATTAATAAGTTATGTAAAAAAATGTTTTTAAACACCATATCGCTTATAATATTTATGGTCAATATAATTACCATTAAATATATTTTGTTTGTATACTTTATGTAACTTTTATAATTGATATTGTATATATGTTACATACCAGGTACCTAAGGGTGATCTACAAAACAATAAACCCTCACAAGTCTTTATTTATATCTTTCTTTATATTAAGCGAAAAATAATTAAAAGAAAATAAAAGAAAGGAAAACTATTTCTTATAAATACCTTAAATTTATCTCGACCCTTTGGTGTAGTCGCATAAGGAATACTGTGAAACACAAATATATCATAATACTGGTCTCTGTATCCACGCACGGGGCCCTGCACTAGATTAACCAACCGATATTCACAGTACACTGCATAATGTATAAAAGATATTAAATAGAAAAATAATAACAATACAGACATTGTAACTCATTAGAAGCAAGTACAGATAAAAATATAATTAAATTTAAGTCGCTTGACCGTTAGTTTAAGATAAGTTACTTATTGTTTGTTTTAGATAATGTATCTGTTATTTACATATATGAATTCGTCTTTCATCAAAAGAAAATATTGAAGCCAAATGAGAAAATATAGTATAATGTTTTCGTTTTAGATTAATTGCGGTTAAGATAAATATACAAACACTTGGTCAGTTCCAATTACTATATTTGATAAATGTCTCTCTCTGGTTACGGAGCAAAGCGCTGCGTTGAAATTCGCTACTCAACACGCAATGCCTCCAGAATTCGGTGACAAATAGGGAACGGAAGTGTCCAAATGGGAACGGAGTACCTTGATATTAGGGTGCTCTCCCTCTGCCCTACCCTGCTATCTGCAGGATAAAACTTGATGGTAAAAATAATATTGTATTCCGTAAAACCTGTTAAATACAATTCACTTAACCGATTACTACTGCAAAAACACATTATCCAGACATTTAATATTACGAGTGCCGTGACATCCCTTCTCCTTGTCGACTTAATGACAGCGCACCCGATTAGGTACCTAATGCAGACTAGCGGGTAGCGTGGCAATATGATTTTAAGCAAATATTTCCTTTTTGTTATAAAAAAAACAAGATTCACGCTGTATCCCGCATATATCAGGGCAGGCAGAGGGAACCTAGTCTTAAAACACTCTGTTCCCAACTTTCCGCCGATTTTTCCGAGGCATTGCTTGTTGAGTGGCGGAACTCAACGCCGAGCTTTTGCCTTAGTGCCAGAGAGAAGAAATGAAAATATTAATATAATAATAACTCATTCTCCTGAGTGCCCCAGTCGGTAATCTGAGGTTCGAGGTTGGAGGATTGAGTCCCGCAGGGGGCGCTCTTCCAGTCGTCGACTTCCTCGCAGGCAGCCACTTATTGCTTTTTTTGCCCTTGTGCCCTGTTATTTTTCTTTTTGTTATAAACACAGTAGCTAGACTTATACTAACAGCAGAGGCCACTTAATATTATAATAATACGTCATTTAAATATCGTTATCTCTATTAAAGAATTGACATTTATTGTGTACAATATAATATTTAAAACATCTAGAAAGACGTGCTTACTTATTTAAATTGTTATTAAAATACATGAACCCATAATCTTCAAATCTTTATTCACCCACCCTCTCAAAAGTAGCAGGATGACGTCACTACCTCAAAGTTAATAATAATTACCATAATAATAAAAAATGTAACGTTAAGCGACAAAGGAAATTTTCAAAGCCTCAAAATGAATCTCAGCGCAAAAATTAAATTAAGCTCCTGTTTTAATTAATATTAAACGTTCCGCCGTCGGTGCTATGGCGAGTGTCTTCGAATTATTAAATGTTGATTTTTTGTACTTAAGAAGCTTCTTTTTTCATCTTCACGCTGTAACACTCATGTAGAAGGGTAGGCAAAGGCAGCCTATTGTTAAGACACTCCTCATTTTTGGCCGAAGTCTGGAGACCGTTGCGTAGAGTGGCAGAACTCAACGCCGCAGTTTTAAAGTGTATTTTTTTTAAATTCTTTATTGCACTAAATTTAATACATAAAAAAGATCACAATAGGCGGGCTTAACGTTAAAAGCATTTTCTGCCAGCTAACCTAAGTCATGTGAGAGAAAAAAAATATGTAGGCGAGCAAAGAGAAGAAAACAATAAAATAAAATATCAATATTCAAAATAAGTAGATGTAATAAATACAATATAATATATAAAATATTTATAAACATACTAATATAATATTAGTTACATATGTACAACATACCATTACATACATATATATAAATAAAAAACCTATATATATATATTAAATAATATGTACTGACTGACTGAGGTAAGACGCACGCACAGTCGTAACCGCTGTGCGTAGAAACGTGAAATTTGGACTGATGCTTATTTTCTTAATCTGGACATCCACTAAGAAGGGATTTGGAAAACTTTTAACCCTAAAGTGATGAAATAGGTTGAAAGTTTGTATGGAAAAAAAATTTAATTGGCACCGATTCTTACAAAATTTCAAGTTCAGACTCTTAAAAATACTTCATTGAACACGTGTTTCACGGTTTATTAGAATTCACTCCTAAGGGTAATGAACGGGCGAAGCTGGGCGCGTCCACTAGTAAATAGTAAAAATAAAAAAAAAAATAAATAAAAATTATATAATTACGAGAGTTGATGTATTTAGGTAATTTAAAAAATGGGGTATATTACTATTACTAAAATGCAAATTTAGAATTAAATGGTACGTTTCCTATATAACTATTCATTCCTAAAATTTTCTATAAAAATTCGGATTTTTTAAACATGTTTGCAAACAATGGTTTTGTTTGATGTAAAGAAGAAAATACATTAGTCGCCCACGTTGATGTTTTAGTAAGAAAATTTTCCAATACTTATGCAAAATAAATGAAGGCGTGTTTAATAATGTACCATTAGCCAAATTACAGCTTTTCAATATCATGATTGGACACTGGACAGCTATTTGATGACGCACAATAAACAAATAACAATGACTATATATAAATAAGTTATTTAGAGATACTCGGAGATAACGAATAAAGTAAATTTTGTACCTGTGTCAATACACGTAGACGTATATTATATAAAAAATCTATTTTTACAAAGAAAATCTTCTAACATTATCACACAAAATTAGGTGAAAATTTTCTACTTTGTTTGTGATTATGGCTATAGGTTAAATATTTAATTAACCGGAATTTCTCGAATTTCCTGCTGTGTCTACTTCAATAACCCAAAACTGTTCAAATTTTAATGATTTCTCCCGACAGGCTTTGAATTGATACTTTCTATGATTATGACATGGGAATTCACTATACCTAATAGAATAGTGACGAAAAAACATATCTTTAAAATATACTTTTCTAATTTTGCAATAGAAAAACAAGTTGATATTTAATAAGGCCTCTAGAAATTACGATACTCTTCGATTAAGCCCTACTTATTTTATGAAAATTAAAGTATATATAGATGGATGTATGTTCCACTTTCACGTAAAAACTACTGAACGGACGTAGATGAAGTTTTACAATATTGTAGTTGATACAAAAGAATAACACTTAGGCTACAATTTATGTAAATTTGTATACAATTTTGGTAATATACAACAATGGTTGAACAATAAATTTAAGCGGAAGAAGCCGCGCGTAGATCGCTAGTGTCTAATAAAGGGGTAAGGGGGAACTGATTTGGGACTCTTCACAATTTACTTACAACAAGTTTCATACGAGTACATATGAGCACACTCTAAATTCGAATTTTACAATAATGAAATTAGTACGGAACTCTCGATGGACGAATAGGACTCGCACTTGACCAATATTTTGATTATTTTTTTTTAATTGGATTATTAAGTATCTACAAAATAGGAAGTTGGCGTATAACTTAAGTAATTAAATGTATGTAGCACAAAAGTAATAAGGTTGATGACCAGAGTTTATTGGCTTGCGAGTGTCGTCTACGGGCCTTCAATTACATTACCATAATAAGGCACCGTGAGAGCGTCGTCACGTGTTTCTATATGACTGAAAATAGAGGCTTTCTCTACTTAAATATATGTCTAAAAATATAAATAAATAAAATAAAAGAGAAAAAATGAGAAAGTGTCCCTAAAGCATATAAAAATAAATGAAAAATTAGATGACATATTGGTACTAATATTATAAAATTCATATTGAAAAGTATGTGAAATTAAACATCAGAATTAGGTTCATAAAAATGAACCTAATTCTGCTCTAAAACTCTAGATGTAAAATAAAATTAACTACAAAAATGTAATCAATTTTTTTTATAAAAATATCGAACTCTCTAGAGAAAACTCTTTAGAGCTCTAAGTATTTTTGATTGCTGCTTAAGTTTTATACGTGAAACGCTACCAATATCATCGATATTGAAATTTCAAAGATCAACTGGGGTCGCCCTATATTCTCTTATCACTCACTCCGGCATCAAGTTTTGTTTAGTTTATTATTTTTATACGTTATTTCCTTTTTTTTAAAGTCTAAACGTCACACTTAAATTTAATGATCAATTTTTCGCAGATTTTAGATTTAAATAAATATTTACTTGCAAGGAAAAAAAAAGAATTCGTACAGTAAATAATGTAAATTTAAGACTTAATTAATTTGCTCATAGATGGTATTGTTAGAATTAGACCGAGATAAAAAAATAATTATGAGAATATAAAATTTTGAAGGAACAAACATACAAATTGAGAATCCAATGGAGCCCCTCCTCTTTTTACAAAAGCAGGTTAAAAATAACTTCATGTGTGTGTATATATATATATATATGTATATACTAAACATACTGAATAACTGACTGACTGACATATCTATTTTGTCGTCTACCCGAGTGAGCACTTAATACGATTAGTGCAGGTCAGTAATAAGCTATCTCATGTAATAATATTATTTCTATGTTTATCTATGAAGAGAAAATAATTAATAACGATGAAGGTTTCATAATTTTAAGTAGTTTTCAGTATGAAAGAAAATGTCGTCAAACTTTTTATTTATCTATTTTTTTATTTCTTCAAAAACTTTTGGTAGTTCGTCCCTAGAGATGTAAGTACATGAATGTTCCAACACAATCTTTTCCAGTACAACATTTTCTTCACAAACTTAGCCCGTGATACTTTAAAAAAAATACATCGTAACAATTTTTTAAAATTATCATGACCCAAGGGTCTAATATGAGTGTTAAATTTTGCCTTTCCATATACTCGTATATGTAGTAGAGTTATCTAAGTACGTACAAAATTTTTAAAATATACCAGCTTCACGCTGTATTCCGTATATAACGAAAGAGGCAGAGGAAATATACACGTAGTGCTAAGACACTCCGTGTCTCTCTTCACCGAAATTTTACGTGTTTCCACGTGTTGGCGGAACTCATCGCCAGGCTTTTTAAATTATACCATAGAATATAAATTGCGTTTCTAAGCAACGCAGGTACCATTATAAAATGTGTCTTCCGGGTGTGCTTATAATATAAGTTATTTATTCCTACCACTAGTTTTAAGTAGCGTTCTTACACGCATCTTAATCACTGATATTGTCGCCTAGGGAGAAGGGGTTGGGGGGGGGGGGGTTGCCTATGAATAATTTAAATATTATAATAATATATGTTAGTTTTAATAACATCATGCAAGTTTAATACATATTTCATGATGAATTTTAATCACTCTGGTGATTTATAATTGACGTTATATATAACTTATGTTGTAAGTATCAACATTTTTATCTAACATCGATTTTTGATGACGCGTATTTTTCGGCTTTTCGGCGGAATTTGGGCGGAAATTGGTGAACGGAGTCTCTTACCGCTAGGTTCCCTCTGCCTACACCACTGTGTGAGAGGTAGCGTGAATATGCTTTTACGTACTTTTCGGCTAACAATTCTGTTATCTACATAAATATAACCTTCATGTTAATACATAATTTCTTCAGTAATTATATTTAAAAACAAATAAATAAACAAATGAATAAAAAAAACAAATGAATAAATAAACCCATTTATTTAACATACTGTTCTTGATTGTAACTTTTACATATACCTAACTTCACACTTTATCCCAGAGAGAACGGAGCGCCAAACGCTGCGATCTCTACATAGTATATACCTCTTTCGCCTCGTCCAATGTCATTAAACTTTTCATACATGCCCTCCGGGTGGTCCTCATACTTTTTACATGGCCTTCCTCCAGTCTCTTTGATACTGTGTTTTTGAAAGTCAACCGAGGGCTCCCCCTACCTCTCTTACCATTAACTTTTCCATTATAAAACTATTTTGCCATTCTTTCATCGTGCTCAAACCAGCTGAGAATGCATGTAAGAACGTGCTCAGCTGGTTGAGAATGAGAATGAAGTCTTCTTCATTCTCATTCTCAACTTTTACATATAAATTGTAATATTGGAAAGTGTGAAACTTGAATATTATGCTTTTTACGAAACGTTGCTAGTTAAATTCTGTAATAAAGGATATCAGAACCACTACTCTAAAACTTCCTTTTCAAGTTTGAAAATTTCTTTAAAGATATAAATGAGTACAATGTCTTTTTTTTATGGAAAAAGTCATGGCAAACGAGCGTACGGGTCACCTGATGGTAAGTGATCACCGCCGCCCACGACACCACGTAACACCCGAGGAGATACTGAAGCGTTCCCAGCTTTTGAGGTGGTTGGGCGCCGGAGCCCGGCGTTACCTAATGCGAAACGCAGTGGCATAAAGCCACTACTTCACGCCGGTTTTAAATGCCGGGGGTGGTAATGATCCGGTCGAGTCTGCCCATGCGTAAAAATGTGTCTCAGCTAACATAGTTATTTATTGACTTTAAAAATAAGTAGATTAGTGGTTGTAACTCTTATTTTAAATTAGTTCTTAAATTATAAAATATTGTTTCTTGGGTTCAATCGTGTAGCAGGAGTACAAAGTGTGATGGTAAACCAATTGTTTGTGGGTTCGATCCTCACTCGAGGCAATAAAAAAATAATTTTAATTTATATTTCTGTTTCTTCGCTCTGGTGTTGACGCAAACGGCGGCGTTGAGTTTCGGCACTCAACATGCAATGTCTCCAGAATTCGGCGGAAAGTGGTAAATATTGGTGAATATTGTTTGTTTATAAGATTGGAGTACAAGAGCTGCGGAATACAGATAAGTAGTAGGGTCTAGGGATAATTATCTCAAGTTTAATTAAATATAATAATTTTATGGAAGTAGAATGAAGAACTGGCTTAGTCAGCGGAAATCCCGGTACAAATTGTTAACGGTTTGAATGCAACATGCAACTCGCAACGCGATCTTGATAACCGACTTTGAAATATATTACAATAATTAACTTATACGATGCTTGTTGTTTATTTACTCTATTCTATTCTAGAAACAAAGATAGATAGATAGAATTATCTATTTAGAACATTTTGATCGTATTATAGCTCATCAGGTTAACAATCTTAGCTAGGTATCGCTAATGCAGCAAGGAGCTTCTTGAACTAAGTACATACTAGCAGATTACACTTTGTATTCCATTAACCTAACACATGCTAACACGGAAGAAATACCTAGGGTTGAGCATGAGGTATTTAATTACTGTAATAATACAGTTTTATATAGATAGATAAAATTAATTAATGCATAAAGAAACTATAAGTACAATTAAAAAAAGAAAATCGATAGAAATCGATCTGTAGAAATATAACTAGTATGCAAAGGAGACCTTATCACTATTGATCTCTTAAAGGTAACCTTGGGCGTAAGCATTTACAAAAAAATAATATTTGAACCATGTAGTGCATAAAAAGTTTGTTAGGTACATTATAGATGTGCTATTATATAGGTACATTACAGATGCAAAAATGAAGCTGATCACAAAACTGACAATATTTTACTATACAGCATACTATATATCTATAAACAAAGTTTCACATATTCGTCGAATTGTACAGACAGTGGCGGAACTCAACGCCGCGCTCTTCCTCGACACCAGAACGAAGAATTGAAGATTTAAATATTCTGTTTCTTAATTGGATATCGAACCCACAACCTGTCGCTTTTACAGCCACGCCACGACTGGCCTCAAAAAACATACGCCTGGATACTTATACGAGTATACTCCTATTTCCACGATCCAAAATATGTTCTAAATATCTTCTACTACTTCCGACTATAGCTTTACTTTTACTAAGAACTTTTCCCGACTTTGAACTGCAAGCCCTTAATTATAGGTCATTCTTTGACTCTTATATAGTTATGTTCGAGCGTTAATGCACATAATTATGACGTCTACGCGACCGACGACGCCTCGTAAACTTAAAATACCATAAGCTGCATTCCGTCTGCCTTTGCTAATAATTTCATACATACCGGCATCATAGCATATTGCGGTAGTAGCTTAAGAATTTTTTTCTTAATTAATGTTTTTATTTTATCTGTATAGTTGGTCTTGTCGGAAAGTACACATTGGTGACTAGAAATTCCATTAATATTTGAATAAACGACAGAGTATTCCTCCAATACGCAATGTGTCTAAACTTTACGCTTAAGTAACTACATAGGTCTAGTGTTCAGACACTTATTGCGTATTGGAGGAACGGCCACTATTAAAAACAATATTGCATTTTGAGAAATATCTTACTTAGTTAATATTAAATGTAATATAAAATAATCTTTAAAAAGTGCTTAAAGTATGTTTTTCGTTTATTTTCTAGCGTCATACTCTATCCAGCACGTGGCAGAGAGAATCTGGGAAACTAATGTTAGGATACTCCGTTCCTATTAGTATAGACACTTCCGTTTCCGTTTCGTGAATTCCTGAGGCATTGCGTGTTGAGTAGCAGAGCATATCGTCGCATATTAAATATATTTTATATTAATACATAATATTTAAACTAGCTAAGCTAATGTAAAATCTCGTTTTAGAATAAAAACATATATTTACTTAATGCCACTTCTTTAAGTGAACGCCGCAGTCAACGCCTTATCCAAAGCTGCAGCAATTATACGCATTTAATATAAAAGTATTGCTATGCCCGTCGACAGTTTTTTTTTTTTTTTCGAATTTGACATTAATGCTGTTAGCCTTATTGGCTTCTACAGCGACACCGGTTGGGTAGGGAAGAGGGTACTCTTTCCCAGAGGAATAATCAGGCACTGGATGGCTGCCTGTGTAAATAAAATCAAAAGCTATAGGGGCGCCCCCTAGCGGGGCTCGAACCTCGGCCTACAGCCTTCGATCGGACTGGGTGTCGACAGTCCGACTTACCTATATATGTATTGTACGTACTACTTGATATTTCATATGTAATTATAATATAATTTACTGTTTTATCAAAGTTTTACTTATTTTGAACATTTTTAAAGTGTCATTTCACTCTTCCCTCTTCATTCATCCTCACGCTTTCTTCCAGAGAAAAATATTAATTTAAACGCGGGTTATAATCCCGCGTCTCTTGAAAGTCCAAGCACCAAGTATTCTTCTAAATAAGTATCTTTTACTTATTTTTTTAATTTAGGTTCTTTCTAATTACAAATATTGCTTATAAAGAAATAGCCGCTATGTCGTAATAGAAGAAAATATATATTTTTGTAAATCCTTTGACAATATTCCACCAGTATCGCTAAAATGAAGATATTTTGCAGATTTAAATTATTTTTAATACTCACCTTGACAAAATGTAAACTGGTGGTAAATGTTACCTCTCTCCCGTCCTGCTTATTCTTGATGTTTAAGTGGCACGTTCGGAACGCCATAATCAAATAACAGAACAGGAGAAAGAACGTTCAGTTTTTTTCAATATAACCTGACCATGACATAAATCGACATTATAATCTATCAACTAAAAAGAAAATTTTTTTGAGGCTCTAGTAACGCAGTGGGACAGCATGTGACTATATAGACGT
>DWGR01005696.1:0-10202 GCA_018247715.1 Heliconius burneyi
GATCGCAACCTTATCGTTCGCTAGAGCTGTAGGAGCCACTGGTGTAGTCATGACGACCGCCAACCGCTGCTGCCGTCGCAGCGTCGCCTCACTATTCAATAACGTTTGATTTACAAGAAAATAATCAAACATATTGTTCCAAAATTTGTGTTTTTGATAAATGATAATGAGTTTCATTCAAGAAAATATTTTAAATGGTTTGGTTTTCGAATATATACATATTCGTGTATACACACACAAACACACACACACACACACACATATATATATATATATATATATATATATATAGAGAGAGAGAGAGAGAGAGAGAGATTTATTCTATTTCTCTGATATAATTCTAATAATGCTTACCTTGCATTTTCATTAGGTAAAACTTGCATATATATGGCATTGATGTAGGAGGCGCCATTCAGCGCCGTGTTCCGACGCTCCGTGGCTATTTGTAACTTATACACAAACTTTCTACAAAAATCTGAAAAACAAGGAATTAATTAATTAATATCGTCGTTATCATTGACATCATGCTACTAGAGATTTGCTCTCTAAAATATTTTATTATTGAATAAGATATTTAAACATGTTTTTTTGTTCAAACTAAAAAAAAAGAAGATATAATGTACTGTATATATCTATAAGTATATCTTATTTTGCATGGTTGTGTTATCTTTATTAAAACAATAAAGTTCAAATCATCATTCATCAAATCTCAAGTTTATTAAGCCTCACAATACCCCTTAACATGAAACTTAAATAAAATTATTATTGTCTTAACACTAGGTTTCCCCTACCTACCCCACTATACCCTACTATATGTGGGATACAAAGTTATAAATAAAACATGTAATCTTCAAGAATCCAAGGACACCTCATGTCTAAAACCATCCAGCCTTTTGGGCTATAGGGTGTGCCAAAGAAATGAACATATTACTTCGTTCAATAATGTGTGTGACTAACACATAAATGGCTCCACTAATACCATATCAATATTTTTTTTCGAAAGTGTGAACCTTTTTAGGTTAACTGTCAAAATTATATGTCAATCCGACCATTAGTTTACAAGTTACAGTGCTTTAAGTGACGCTACTTTGAAGTTTTCAAAAAAAAAATGACTTCGTGTGTTGATTTTTCATTGCTTTTTAATGAAAAAAAAAAATACTGTTCAATGCCACGAATGCCTTGAAAAACATTATTCGGACTCTGCTCCATCAAAAAGAACCATTTGTTATTGGTATGCCGAATTCAAACGTGGCCGTACAGACACCGATGACATTCCATCTACTGGACGGCCAAATGACGCTGTTATTCCGGAAAACGTTGAAAAAACACTGAAAATTATTATGGGCGAGCGCAAAGTGAAGTTATTCGAGATAACTGACATCCTAAAGATATCAGCAGGCAGTGTACACATCATAATACACGAACATTTGGGTATGAAAAAGGTGTTTTCCAAATGGGTGCCGCGTTTGCTCACACCGGAGCAAAATAACAACGAATCGATGATTCAAAGGCTTGTTTGGAAATTTTTAAGCGTAATAAATCAGAGTTTATGCGTCGGTACATCACAATGGATGAAACATGGATCCACCATTACACTCCGGAGTCCAATCGGCAGAACATGGCATGCATGGCATGCAACCGCTGAAAGCCTAGCGTCCAAAGCGTCCAAAGGCACAAACATCGGCTGTGGTTTGGGATGCTCACGGTATGATATTCGTTGATATCCTCGAAAAGGGTCAGACCATCAACAGCGATTATTATATAGCCTTGTTGGAGCGTTTGAAGGATGAAATCGCTGAAAAGCGGCCCCATTTGAAGAAAAAAGTGTTGTTTCACCAAGACGATGCACCGTGTCACAAGTCGATGAAAACGATGGCAAAAATGCATGAATTGGGCTACGAATTGCTGCCGCACCCACCGTATTCACCAGATCTGGCCCCTACCGACTACTGGCTCTTCAAAGATCTTAAAAGGATGCTCCGTGGTAAGAGATTTAGCTCAAATGAGGAAGACATCGCTGAAACTGAAGCCTGTTTTGAAGGCAAAGAAAAATCGTTCTACAAAGGCGGTATTGAAAGATTGGAAAAGCGTTGGAATGATTGTATCTCTCTAAAAGGGGACTATGTTGATGAATAAAAACGAATTTTGGCAAAAAAAAATGTGTTTTAATTAGTTAGTCACACACATTATTTATTGAACAATGTGTTATATAAAAATTAAAAAACTAATATATGTTAGCAATCTCTTCATGCACATCCCAATGTTTTAAAATTACGTAATACCATCAGCATTTTATATTTGCCTTTATCAAAAGAACTAAACAATAAAATGTGAAAATTAGCTTAGATTTTTAATGTTTTTGTTAAATAAAATATATAAGATTTATATATAGATAGACTTTGCGAAAATATAAGAAGTTTATTCTGGCCCTCCATATTCTGTAGAAGTGATTAATTTTATTTGAAAAGAAAAAACATATTGAAGGGGATGAATTCATCCATTAGTCTTAAAAACATAAGGGAGAAGGAGCATTCAGATGTATGGATTACCAAATTGCACATGGATCTGCCTCATGTCCTGTCATTAGATTAGAGTTGATGCTTATAAGACAACTTATGCTTTGTGCTAAATGTTGTGATAAGAGATTGCTGTTAGCAATGTGTCAAATGGTAAATTTGGATTATGGTTTTTTAACATGCACTTTCCTTGCATTGTAGAATATTATCCTCAAGTTTTTACCTTAAAAATCTTATTTGTAACATTGTTGTAATAAGTAATTATACTCTATTCATTTTGGCATGAGACAAAATGCAAACAAAGAAATATAGTTTCTAAAACTTTATATGATAAATTTATATTTAATTTGGTCCAGGTTTACAAGTCCAGGTTTTAAAATGTAAAAACAAAAACAATTTTACACATATGACACAAGAAACGTCAAAAACTACAAAAGTAAAAATGGAATCACAACAGTACTGTCTTATCAACAGGTTGACTGATAGTAATAATGGTGGATATAATCTGACTGATGAGAAAATATCACATTATAGTGTATAATGTCGGCAATACCTGTTCTCTATAATTTATTATGGCAGTTTTTTTTATAGTGTTAAAATGTGTCTCAAGTTTGAGTACAACTTGGCTTATGGGCATTTTTACATGACAAGTATTTAAGCATTATTATGAAAAATACGAAAGTTGTCTATGGTTACGGTATCATATACGAGTATACCATAAAATAGGGTGAGTAGAAACAATTTTCTATTTGAAATTTGATGTTTACAATGTTCTGGTTTTATATATGGAAATCAGTCTAAATTTTTATTACTATATTTTTTTTATCACTTTAAAGTTTATAAAAACATTGTACATGTGCAATTTTATAAAATTTTAAAATGTTATTATAAAAATAATTAAATTTTCGATAAAATCGATAAATTTAAATCTTAATGATTACACAGGCAGACAACATTTTGGCCTACACCTATTGTTGTAAGTTAATTCTACAGTGAGTAAAAAAATATTTGTAACAAATATTTGAATATCACAATATCTTGAAGAAAAAAGGAGATACTCTAGCAATCTTAACTGCATTCAAAAGGGTAAATGATATGCACTCCAAGATAAGCTCTGTATAAACTCAAAGAAATAAAAAAACGGCGATTTTTGTACTTTAAGGTTAGGTTATCTGAAAAACCAGAGCTAAGGGAGCAATTCTGGAGTCAGATCTGTGTTCAACACACTAGAAACAGTTGGAAAAATAATCCTGTTGCTGGGTCAAAATTTCAATTTTTGAAATTTTGTCCGCCTGTGTTATTAACTAATAAGTTCTATAGACATCTATATAATTCTTTTTACTAAAATTATAAATTAAAATTTCCACCAATTGTGACCTATAAAATAACCTTTTTATTAATTTAACTTAGAATGTAAGTTATTTATTAATATATTCTTATGTAATCTTTTTTGATATAATTAAACTATTGTATATCTAAGTATTACCTTTATAGTTCATTGAATATTTGTATTAGACACTGCAGCTGAATATTTATCAGGCTGTTACTTGAAAGGCACCATTTAGTAGACTATATTAGCCTAATTAAGCTAAATGACTGTGAAACATAAGTGACATCTTCAAAAAAAAACATTATAATTCTGTAAATAGTTAATACTATTTATAATATCCAATCTAATATAGTTGAGATTAGATATTATTATAATTAGACTTTTTTACTAAAAGGAAACTAAGTTATTGTAACTTAATTTGTGAATTATCTAGTATATTATTTTATTCAAATCAAGAAAAGAATAATCTTTGAATATGAAATAATCTTTTATATTATTTTTAAATTGACAGAGAGATAATATAGTCATCAACTTTTTAGTGCCTTTTTATTCTTAAAACTTTGTGAGTTTCATGGAATGTTTAAAGGAATGATTCAAATTGCTATTGTATATGGTAAACAACTTAAGATTCTTTCTAAAAGCCACTAAATAACATATCTTATTGTTGCAATATTATTAAGTTAAAAGTAATTAATGCCTTCTTAAAATTATGAGCATACTACTCATAATTGAAGCACCATTCAAAATTAATAATTTCGAAAATGAAAAATTTAATGGTATTTAGATATTTATAATAACAGATTATCTACTAGTGTGATTTTAACTGTCCAATATTTTTTATTGAAAAATAGAAATCACTCTAGGACTAATTATATTAAATGATTCAAAGTAGGTAGGCCTGTTGTGGTGCAGCGGCACAAGTGTGTGGTTGCGTGTTTGGTACCTACTGGTGGAAATGAAATCTAAAAAAACATTAATCTATGCACAGTTAGATTCAGAACAACTCTTTTAACTATCCAGAACAATTCCTATAAAATCAATAAAACCCTTGTGAAAATAACAGGTTTAAATTTAGATAGTATGATATAGTTGTATTAAAATGTATTATTTATAAAACTTCATTATTGTCACAATTATAGCCTACCTTTGCTTTATAACATCAGAACAGAAGATATAATTTTACACACTTTTATATCAAAAATGTCCTCCAGACTATGATCATTGTCCATGGTCAAAACTGAATGCATAAAAAATTTTGTAGTGGTAATTGCAAATGACCTATTAGGTGTTATGGATCAGAAAGACATTCTATAATCATAGAGACAATAATTCAAATTTAATTATTAATATTATTTTTATACTAGCATATAAGGAACTAATAATCTACAGGATATTTTAACATATATAAATAATTAAATAAAGATGAAAGCAAGTGTGTTGCCTTATATGGTCTAACCACCAAAGATACTAAAGACAGAACAAAGTGGAGTAGGTAGAGTAGGAAGGCAAAAGTCAAGATGATTGCCAGGAAGATGAATAAAGATCAAATGGGATGTTCGATGTAGAAATTGATAACCTCCATAAAACAGAATATGAGATACATATACAATGATTTATAATGCGCACTGTCTAAAATATCCCAATGGAATTTAAGTTGAAATTATTTTAGCAAGGCTAATTTATAATAGAGTTAATGAAAATGTGCTCTGTAATAAGTTTTTTATTAAACAGCAGCCAAAAGGAATATCATATAATGATGGGAGCTATACTTACTACTATTCCAACTAATGGTTGGTTGGAATAGTAGGAAATAGAGTTAGTTCATTAGTGTATTTTTCTATTTTTATTTTTTTTTCCATTCATCTTTGATACTCATATTGAATGATAGTATATAACCATCCAGTTCTATATCTACTCAAAAGAATTCAACAGGACCTAATTGTTTATTTCATTGAAATGTGTATTGCAAACGTCTTGAAAGATTTTTTTCTAATAAGTAATATTTTTTCAAGTGCATGCATTGCCAGACAACAAAAAAAAACATTAATATCAATAGTTCTACAACTGAATACTATTTATCTAATTATGTGTGAGTATTAAGTAAATAAATAACGTAATTAAGAAATTGAAAAGTAAAAATTTTCATTTTATTATAAATTTATATGTTGATGCCATTGAAATATTAGTCTTATGCATATTTGAAATCTTAAAATAGTACATTGTAGATTCATTTATACTAATGATTTCTCTGTAAATCATCTAAAAAAAATTTTTAAGGTACTTAATGCTCTCCACAATACTTATAATGTGCAGGTTGAATAGATGGTATTCTAGTTTATCAAAACATCTATTTCACTATAAATCTTAAATAATGATGTTTTTATTTACAATAAACATTTTCAGTTTCACATTTAGGATTCAAAACCCCTAGATTAATAAATTGCTTAATAAGCTCTTTTGTTTTTAATATATAATTTACGATTTAATGTGTTTTATTAACAGTGGCACAACATAATGAATATGCAAGTAAAATAAATATTATTTTTCTTAATAAATAACTTAGTGTGAATACCAAACATGTTAAGCATGCAAATAATATATTAACCTAGTTTTTAGGAGTTGCAAAGATCATTTAATTTTAAGTGGTGATTAATTCATATTATTTTCCCCTTAAATAACGAGGTATCTCTTAGACATTTAATTAGTAGTGGACAATTCGCTCCATGACGTCATTACATTGACAGTCAATAAAACACAGTAAACAAAACCCAAGCTAGATCATGTTAAACAATTATTATGTTCGATCAGCTGATATCAGCTTGTTCGAATTGTAATGATTTTTAAAGAATAGTATTTTAAGAACAAAGATATCGGTTTATGAGGGCTAACCGTGATCCGTAGTTGACAGCAAAACTAAATAACATGGCGGCATCTTCCTGCAGCCGGTCTAAAATGGCTTTAAAATATAGTAAACATTAAACACTTACAGAAACTTTTGTCAATATGGATTTATTTCTTTATAAAAATCACTTTCACACAGTTCCAACGAAAATAAATAAGTTCGTATCAGACACCAATGTTAAAATGACGTAACATTCTCAACCTTCACGGTCGCACAGTACAAACGGCAGGTAGGTACAAGTTATTTCGTACCAAACACCATGACCACTTTTTAACAACCTTCACAAAACACTTCATATACAAACACCACTTTTGACAATAACAGTTCACTGAAAGTTTGACAAAATAAACTAACGCGTTTTATTATTCTGCCAAAGAACAAACGTGACACGCAGTCAAGCAACCTCGTTCATAATTTTTTTAATTTTTCACAATCCGCGGCGTGTTATCTTTACTTTGATTAAACGAATACTCGTACTAAAATATTCTTCAAAAAATAATTCATATTCATAAAAATTTGTAAATTTTTATAAATATTATGTAAGAGATAATATATTAATCATTATTAAAATAATATATTAAAATTTTCCATTTTTGTAACAAAAGTTAACGGTAAAATTTAAGGTGTCTATGATTCATATCAATGAATTAATATAAGAAAATAAAAATACGAGTTATCACTTATCAATTAAAATTAACGAAGGCCAGCGTGGTCATAGAGTATAGTCCAATAATATTTTTACATACGAAAAAAAGAGCCAAAAACGACGAATGTTGAATATGTATTATGTTGACCTCAAAAACATTGGCATCTATTCCTTTTATTCCTAAAAATTTTCTTACGTATTATCTCAGTATCTTATGTAATCACAGTTATTTTTTCTATAGATATGACATTTTCCAGCCTTGTTATTTCTGTTTTAAAAAGTGATAATCACATAGTTATTCAACTTTTTCACTTAGAATGTGCATAGTCATTAGTAATCCGATTGTACTATCATATTTATAAAATACATTTTATTTCGGATATTTTTTAAGTTATCTCGGCTTTAATTGGTATCTTATAAGTAAAAATTTTTAAATGAAAACTCCCACAGACAGCAAGATGGGCACAGGGAACCTAGTGTTAAGACACTCTGTTACCCATTTTCTCAATGCCGGGCTTTTACCTTGGTGCCAGAGCGAAGAAGTGAAAATATTATATTAATAATATCTTATAAGTAATAAGCTAATGACGTGGATGGTAATCTAAACTTATATTCCTTAAAAAGCAGAAGGGTACCATAACATAATAATAGAATAATTATTATATAAAGATTTCTATCATTTTCCCTGGCGGTGTCAATTTACATACATGAATAGATAATGTCATGGTGCAAAGTATACAATCATGTTTCATGTCCATCACAAAAATAAATATATGAGTAGTTATAAGGAGCTTTTAAAAAGGGTAATAAAACGTCAAAACTTATTTTTATACGCATAGCTAATGCTAGTTTAGCTTTAGATATATGATGGCCTCAACAATAACATGATGACGATCAGGACTAAAGTAACCATCAATCATAGAGGTACCTACAACAGGTTGGATAAGGCGTTAAAATCATACAGTAATCGTTACAAGCTATTCTACAGTGCTAAAAGGGTTGTGTCATAATTTTGATATTTTAAAATTGCATTAAGAAGGATTTTTTATTAAGTCATTCAATCATTATATACTCTTTGCTACTATTTGACAACTTTATTTAAAACAATATAATAGCTCAGTTTTAACATTTTGAAATTTAATTTTACTTACTAGTCAATATTTTTAACATTATGTCTCTTCCATGGCATCTTCCCATTGAAGCAATTCCTAGTTTAAAAGAAAAGGAGCGCCCACTCGAACATTCTCAATTAAAGCACTATTGTAACTTAAATGTTCACCAAAACCCTTGTGAAGAGCTTCAAACGGGCTTAATGTGTGAAATTGGTATGAACAATCAAGATCCAACAATAATACAGAAGCTTATTGCATCTGGTATGACGATAGTTCTTTTGAATTTACGGGACTTAGACCCTGACGCATGTGCACAGTTGATTCAAAATATAAGGCAAGCCGTTTTTAATTACAGTGCAGAGCTAGAATACGTTTACCCTTTGGCTCTATTGGTTGACGTTAGAGGTCCTGACATTGTAACTGGTGAGCTTAAAGGTGGTTCACGTACGATGGTTGAACTTTTGCAAAATGATAATATTAGACTAACTACAGATGCAAGTTGGCGTGAATGTGGAACAAGCAGTTGTATTTTTGTTGGATACGATAACTTAACAAATGTACAAAGTGGAGACTTTATCTATATAGATAGTTTAACAACTGGAAAAATTAAACTATCTGTATCTGAGGTTGGAGATGATTCTGTTGAATGTAAAATTATAAACGGCGGTATGATTGGTGCAAAAATGCCAGTTCGTATATCAAAAGTACCCCATGAGGTTGAGAGTTCTGATAAAAAAAGACAAAATAATTTAGAGTCAATTTCATGTGACTCATCACAACAACCTTTTGAATATATGGAAGACCAAATAGCATGGGCAGTGGCTGCTGATATTGATGGAGTTTTAGTACCAAATGCACAAAATTTTCAAGATATTCGTCAGGTACGATATATCCTTTCTGAAAAGGGCAAGCACATACTCGTGTTTGCATGTATAGACTCTGTATTAGGATTGGACAATATTGATCAATTATTGGTTGAAGCAGATGGAATTTATATTGATAGATGTATATTGAGTACTGACTTACCGGTAGAGAAAATATTTATAGCAGAAAAAGTTATATTGGCGAAATGTAATAATTATGGAAAACCTTGTATATGTAAAGCTGTGATAAATGAACAAATTCCTACACTTTGCGTAACAGATATAGCAAATCTTGTTTTAGATGGTGCAGATGTACTGTCTTTGGAAATTCATTATGATTCCCCTTTAAAGAAATTTTCACCTTCGTTTGACACAGTACGTATGGCTGAGCATTGTATAGCAGCAGCAGCTGTAATTTGTAGACAGGCTGAACGCATTATATGGCAACCAAAAACTTATGGGAATGTAGAACTTATGCAAAATAAGCTGGACGAACCTTCGAAAGCGATATGCGTAAGCGCAGTTGAACTATCAATGCGATCTAGTGCTGTTGCTATTATTTGCTTAACTAATTCTGGACGCACAGCAAAAATACTTTCACATGCTAAGCCAAACTGCCCTATCATTGCAGTAACGAGATCTTGTTATACAGCTCGACAATTACGTTTTTGGAGAGGTGTCCGGGCAATGCATTATTTTGAAGCACCAAAAAGTATTTGGATGCAAGAAGTAGAATCTCGAATAAACTCTGCTTTAGACTATTGTAAAGCAAAAAGAGTGATACGCGCGGGTGATCCGTATGTTGTAGTTAGTAGTCAACGCAAAGGTGTGGG
>DWGR01005697.1:0-10202 GCA_018247715.1 Heliconius burneyi
TGTCCTAGTTCACTGTAAGTTTGCTATTTAACTTTATCGTTAATAATACAACAGCAGTGGGCAATCAGGGAATCCTAGCACTAAGACCTTGTTGAAAAGCAGAGGTAAGACGGCACCATGTATTTATTTAAAATTAAAGTTTAATATTGTCATCAGACTCGTAGACTACAATAATTGAACATCAAAACCGTTACTCACGTGCCAAAATAATGCAATGACTTAAAGCAATGATTTGAATTCTATTTATAGACGAATTATATAACAATAACACGTAATAAGTAATATTGTAGAAGTAAATTTGCACATTTCATATTAAAATTGCGTTTTGAGTGGCGTAACTCAACGCCACGGTTTGCTCTGCCGTCACTCACAGACTCCGTCCACTCCTCAAGAAAGAAGAATTTTGGAGAATTCTTAGTGCCCTCCAACATTGCCTCAAGGAAGACGCCAAATTTCAGTGTTGTACGGGATATTATTTAGGCCCAGTCAGTCTGTAGCCGACCAGTTATCTTTCACATTTTGTATTACTTAAAGCTATAGAATGTATATGAGATACTTCCTATAGATCTAAATTTACTTCTGTTATATATATAAAAACAGCAATAATATTTTTGACTGAAATCGATAGAGGGACACTTAAAAAGAACAAAAAGAATAATAGAAAGCAAAAATATTTTATTTTTATTTCTTGTCTGACTGTATGTGTGGTCATGCTAATCTTCGAAATGGGAAATGGAGTGTCTCAACACTAGATTCCCCCCGCCTACCCCGCTGTGTGCGGGATGCAGCTTGAAGCAGTAAGATTCCCACTCGCGGAAAAGAAATATTCGTTATTTTCATATCCTCACTTTGGTCGCAATGCAAATACACAATACCAGAATGCGGTGGCAAGTGGGGCCTTATCCCACAAATTTGTTAATGGGAACGTAGATTCTCAGTTACCCTCTGTCTACACTGGGCAGTGTGGGAATCACATACTGTTTGTAATCAATACACTGTCCTAATGCGCTACGACCTATGTCCTGAGGTGTCAGGCGATTGAGCGTGTCTAAATTTACAGCGGAGAAACGACAAGATTTTTTTCCGAGTGGAAAACGATGGGACGGGGTATTATTATATTTTATGTTTGGGCTAAATATACTTACGAGTATGTATGTACAGCGATATCACAACTGACATGAGGTCAGTGATTCTTCAACAAGAAATGTCATTGCCATGCATTTTAAGATTATAGTGTGTTGTTTACCTTATTGGGCACTTAATTATCTTTTCGATTAATTATCGATTTTTAGAGAAACATTTAAAAGTTGAACGTTGTGGGAATCGAAGCCGCGTCTTCTTCGTGGATGAATTAAATCTAGAGTTGTCGTGCTTACAGTTAGGCTCCACGGTGGCCTACCGAAACTCCTTATATACACAATCATATTTTAAACTTTTCAGCTTCACGCTTCATACCGCTTATAGTAGTAGGGTAGCATAAAAACGAAACAACATTTTCAACCCGCATTCAATATATTATATGGATTATTGCCCGAATGTGAATCAAACCCACAACCATTCTTCTTCTTAAGTTACAAATTTATTTTCTTTCTCTTCACAAAGAGAAAGAAAATAAATACAAATCGTATTCTTCTTTCATGTACAATATAATAACTTAATAAACAACAGCTTTACGCCGTATTCCATGTGCAAGAGGGTAAATAGAGGGAATGGAGTGATTTCTGTTCATCACGCACCGTCCAATTTGCGTGTTGACAACCGTCCCTTTCACAGTCCGATACTAATTAAAGGAGAATATTACTTTGTTTCTATGGACAATGACAGAGAGAACTGCCGTTCTAATTCTATTTACTGCCTTCAATTCATGGCGTATATCGGATATTATCAAACGATGAGTAATCAATCCATCAACAAGTATGTCTGAACATTATCTATATATGTAGCACATAAGTTATAAGTCATTCATCTAGAGAATGTGACGACACGTGCGCGCGCTTCCTGGCCGTTAGGTATGTTGCAAAAGATATGACTCTGTTAAAAAGGATGAAAAAGAATTATTTCTCCTTTTCTGTCTTTTTATAAGCATTTCTTTAAAGGCAAACAGTAACTTTAAAGGAAAAGTACAATTCGTTACAAGGAATATTTTTTCCCGTGCATCAAATACAAAAAAATACCGTTAAATATTTCCATTCTCTTTACATTACAGTTTTGAGTATCTCCCTTTTATAAATAGAAGCTATATAATCGCGAGTCTAAAATATAAAAGTCAAGGAAATTTAGATAAGAAATACAACCCACCTAATCATAAATATCGCTATTCTGGGACCGCAATAAATGTGTGAACACGAGCTCGCTTCCACCGAAAGCTATTACCTGCATATTATTATTTTTATAGCTTGACTCTTCATCCCGCCTAGAGCAGGGTAGAAAGAAAGAAGATGAAAAAAGAATATTTCCTCAACTGAGAATTGAACTGATAACTATCACATTTACAATCAGAGGTAAAAGATAGGAGAAGAAATTTTAGATTCCTTTTTACGAAAATTGTACGGAGGGACGTGTGTGAAAAATAATCTTTTTAAAATAATAAATTAGAGTTAGAAATTACAAATGGCTCAAACAACTGTAAACGCGACAGTTGTGGGTACGATTCCTATTAAGGGGAATGAAATATTGAACATTTTCATTTCGTCGTCCTGGTAATAAGGATGAGCGCGGGGTTGAGTTACGCCAATTAACACTCAATGCCTTGAGAATTCGGAGAAAAGTGGTAAACGTAAGTGTCCTAATTGACACGGAATGTCTTAACACAAGGTTCTTAGGTTCCCTCCGCCTATCCTGCCAATCTTTCAAAAGAATAAAATAAAAGTTACATTACCGTACACATAACCGTGTTCGCGGTCCCGACGATCTATCTTAACTCGAGGTACGGATTGATTTGGTAATTATGAATTTGTTGATTTCCACTCCTCGTCAAGTTTCGCCACTCAAAATGCGTAAGTGTCTCGTAAGTTGGGCGGAGCGTGGGGAACAGAGAATTACCCTTGAGTTCCTTCCACCTACAGCGTTATACGAGAAAAAGCGTAAATTGCTATTAACCTATGTCAATTATATCATATAACCCAACATACATTAACTAGTGACATAATGTTAGATAATAAATTTCTTTAACATTTTGTCTATTTTTTTTTTAAATCATAATTTTAGAATATTTTTCTTAAAAACAAATATGAAATATCACTTCCAAAAAAAAGCGAGCGGCGCAATGGCAATGGCTCATTTTAAACGCGACAGTGATAGGTTCGATTCCCACAATCATCGCGCTTAAAGAATGATTTAATTTCATTTACTCACTTTGGAAAGTACAGCGTTGAGCTACTAAGCAAGCAATTTTTCGAAAAATGCGGAGTGTGTGCGGACACAAGACACGGCGTTAAGCTACGCCACTCAACACGCAATTTTTTTTTCGGTAAGTAGGGAACGGAATGTCTTAACACTAAGTTCCCTTTGCCTATCCCGCTATATGCGGAACACACCGTGAAGATAAAACAAAAAAAAACAACATTAAAAAAACGCCCAAATTTCTATAGAAACCAAGCCTTAGCTATTACGCGATACATTACGCATTCCGCAAATAATAATTTTGTTGATATAGCACACATAAGTAAACGTCTAAAACGTAATAACCTTTTGCTCACTGACATAACGATTTTCTATACTCCTAAACGCCTACCACAGACAACTTATATAATACTTGCTTCAGGCTGTATACAGCCTATAGCAGGGTAGGCAGAGGGACCTGGTATCTAGACACAGTGATAATCGAATCTACGGCCATCGTATTAAAGGCGCCGGGCCGTATACCTAGATAAAATAGTCCAAAAGAGGATTTGAGCAACTAAACCACTTTACTACAAATAAGGAATTAATAAAAGCCTTACAAATTCTGATCTTCGAGAAATATAACATAATAGCTGTCGCCTTCATTGGCTAAATAACTAAGAGTTGTTTCTAACATGTGAAATATTCTAAGTTAAGACAGGAAGTAAGTTAAGTGTGCGTCATATTCACGTCTAAGTAGTTTCATCAAAACAATTACCATGTTGTAATATATAGCGGGCTTTGTCAAAAAGTTTTGTTAAATAACAAAACTTTTTACTAATTAAACTATTTTTTTTTATTTGTTGTTAAGTGTTCCTAGGATTAGGAAAATCATACAAGCTTTTCAGCTTTAAAATATTAATTATAAGTGCTAAGGTGCATAGATAAACCAATAATAAACAAAACTATAGATATATATAGTAACACTAGTGGCCCACCCGTGACTTCGCCTGCCTGAACTACACACGCAAACTACACGATTATTAATTTAATAAACAGAATTGACAATCAAATGTGTTGATGTAAATGAATAATTTAATTTACTCATTCAGAAACAGCCTTAAATGTTTAATTATTGATTTGAGTAAGGGATACTCATATATAATATTCTTTGCAAAATAACTGTAATGATTGCATATTCCAAAAATATACCCAAATCAAATATAATATTTCAATATAGAATCCAAAATAATTAATCAAATAAATGAATCAAATTGAGAATAATTCATCTTGAACCTCCTCCTTGTATTGAAAGATGGTATTATATAAAAATATCAATGTGGCATAATTGGTAGCTTGGAATGTCTGAGTGATGGAGATGGTTGTAGGTTTACATAGAGGGCTGTTTACATTTAAAGTTTAGGTTTCGTTTTTTAAATTAAAACAAAAACAAAAATTGTACACATTTTCATTTAAAAAAAAATACAAAATTATTCAAATTATCACTTTTATTCTACCAAATTCTTAAGACATTGCATGTTAAATGGCAGAACTCAATGCCGCGCTTGGCCTCGCTACCAAAGCGAGGAGCTCAAAATATGAAACATTTTATTTTGCAAGTGGAAATCAAACCCATCATGCTTAAAGTCACACACTTTTGCCTCAACAGCCTAGATTTAATATATAAGATAAAAAATGGACTGATAACATTAAGTAATATAAAAGAATAATTAAAAGTTTAGCAAGCACTGCTTGATTGCATGTAATCAACAGGACATTATTATCAGTAACATTTAACATTATGAATAACAAAGTTTGTTCAGTGATTTAAATTTATATAATAAACTTGTGACTCATTTTTCTATCTACACTAATATTTTAAAGGTGCAGAATTTCTTTGGGTTTATAAATGAGAGATAATATTATATTCTATATATACTTAGGAAAATTAATGATTTTCATTTCTTCATTCTGGTAACAAGTGCAGTGTTGCATTCTAGTATTGTATGTTAGCTCTCATATTAAGTAGCACTAGGTTCTCCTATATCTCTGCTATAAGCAGAATAAAGAGTCAAGCTAAAAACAAACTTTAATATAGACAGCATTTAAGTGATGCTTTGTATTTATGTATAATTAATTACAAATATTTAAATGCCTTTTAATGTTATTGAAAAAAAAACTGAAGAGTTTGTTTGTTTAGACACATTAGCCTTAAGAATTACTACTATTGATGTCTTCTGATTGATAATTTGCTTAAAAGGCTGTTAGCAAGTTTACATTTTAATCTGAAAATATGTTAAATCAAATTATAATACAGATAGGGGATTGAAAATCAAAGAATTATTAAATATTAAGGACTCATAATATTAGATTAATTGGCAAATCAATCAGTGAACAGCAATGTTTATAACAAAAAACATGTCAAACCAAGTTTAGTTTATCTTATCAAGGCATCCTAACCTTATTGATAGTCATGTCATGAGACAGTGTTATCAGATCTGTTATCTTTAGATAACAATACATCTGAAGAAAGTTGTAAAATGTTTAAGTAATATATTAAAAATTGCATACTGAAGTGGAATTCTAACTCATAACAGAGTGTCTGGACTCGAGAGAACTAACTCGAGGAAGCGAAATATTTATTTACGTTTATATTTTCATTTCTTTGCACTGATGGGGCAAAGCATGGTGTTGAGTTCTGCCACTCAATACACAATGCCTCCAGAATTTGGCAGAAAGTATGGAACGGAACACTTAATACTAGGTTCCCACTGCCTACCCTGCTAAATTGAAATTATTAATCACTTTTCATATTATGATAGTGGTTGTGGATTCACTTCCATCTGACAATTTGGTATAAGGTGGTTCTTTGATTACGGTGGTCTAAAAGTGCCAGTTGACTACTTGTCACTTTGCCAATGTCACATAATGTGAATAAGACACAAAGATGGTTGTGTTGATAAAATAATAATTTTAAAAAAAATGGGAACCACAAAGTATAAATATTATTGTCACTGAAATATATGAAAAAATTGTAATAGTTGAAAATTATGGGTTTTAATTTATATTATTATTTTCTTTCCACATTTCTACTTTGCATTTTGATTATATGTTGTATTTGGCAATTATATTATGTTGATATCAAAATATAAACCACAAGATATGTAATAAGGAATAAAATCTTTATTTATAAATAGTACATTATGTTTCCAACTTTTTAAATTATTTATTTAACTTTAAAAATTTACGAAAATTAATTAACATGAACCATATACAAAACAATACCATATCTCCAATTATAGCACAATTACTTACTTAATGTGTTTAGTAATTTCAGTCTATCTCTATATAAATTAGCATGGAATGTGACTAAACTGGTACATATGTTTGGTAAACACTAAATTAAAACCGTTGACACAAATAACACAGGCTTAACTTAATTAAGAAAAATGTTACATGTTTTAGTTGCATTTTATGCTTTAGATTAGTTTACCTTTATTTCCATAACTTAATTATAATCTAATAAACAGTCAAATAACACAACAGTAAAAATACACAACAAGGTAAAGTTTTAGAGGAATTGAGAAGGTCGCGCCACGCTAATTTAATTAGCCGTGTTGACGGCTAAGCGACTAAATCATACAGCACGAGACATGATCTATGCGTTGGTACAAGCATGAATGATATGAAAAGTGAAGATTTGACCCAGCCTCACCTACTACGCGTCCTCGACAAAAAACCTGTTAATCTGACTCACCTACTGAACTAAAGAACGCAGTTTCCGGACTGCACCAATTATTTCACATCAACAATTAAATATGCGTCCATATTATCTTCATCTAGGAACGTATTTGTAATGATAATTTGGCGAATAACCGTCTAAAATTTTCAATGAGTGAAAGGGGACATACCTTGCGGAAACTTTGATTCGATGATATGTTATTCCAGTTGGTAATTGCTAATAATTTATCACAATATTCACTGAATAAAGTTCACGTGTATTTTAAGCACAAACTAAAAGTCAATTCACACAAATTTCAATACTATCCTGTGTGCGGCGGATAATTGTACTATCCCGTGAAAGACGCCATTTTGATTTCGTCAACTAACATCTATAGACAATAAAATCTAGATAATAAAATAAATTAAAATGTCACGTTTGAAGTAAATTAGATAATAATATTTTATTTATATCTTATAACTTATAGTAATAAATTACAAATAATAGATTGTTTTTAGTTAAAATGTTGTTTTGTTTGGATGATGGATGATAATGCATAAGTTTTTTTATCTTAACATAAAAAATATTTTTATTAATTTAAATTTTAAGATCATAGAAGTTCATTATACTAGTTGATACTATCATCATAATAGTTGATACTATTTATTTTGTTAATATATATAATAAATATATTATTTATTATACGCTATTGATTGATGTTTTATTTTTTTTATTCATATCGATTGATTATTTTCTCACATTTTTTAAATATTTTTTTATGGTATAAGGTACACGACACGTTAAGGTACTTTAACAAGCTACACGAGCGTTCGGGTCACCTGAAGGTAAGTGATCATCGCCGCCCACGACCCCGTGCAACACCAGAGGAGCTACAGGTGCGTTGCCGGCCTTTAAGGTGGAGGTAGATGCGCTTTTTGAAAGTACCCATATCATATCGACCTGGAAACACTGCCGCGGGTAGGCCATTCCACAGTTCCGTGGCGCGTGGAAGGAAACTTCTACGAAACCGCACAGTAATAGAGTGCCACGTATCCAGGTGGTGTGGATGATATTTAAGTTTGTGACGTACTGTGCGGTTGCAAAATTCGAAGGCAGGTAACAGGTCAAACAGTTCTTCAGAACACTCCCCATGATAAATGCGATAGAGAACACACAGCGAGGAGACGTCTCTACGCAAAGCCAAAGTGTCAAGCCTTTCACACTTTAATTATGAGTTACATCTTATATTCACTATAAATTTAATTTATAAATTAAAAGTGAATATAAATTATCCTTCTTTTATTTATTTTTAAATTTCGATGACTTTGAATTTTAATTTCATCAAGAAGATGAAGAGTAAAATATTAAAAAAATCATTATAGGGTAACACACCTAGTACATATGTTACTTGGGGTAACACAAACACCACATTGGCAACACTTTAATTGTCAAACAAACCTACAGGCAGCTGTAATTGTACGTGTTTTCGTTTGATATTTTCATTTAATCGACCATGAAAGTGTAATGACGGAGTGATAAATGTGATATTCTAACATGTCGAGCCGCCGTTCTATGCTCGGGTCGGCGTTGGACTCGCTGCCGGCTCCCTCAGATCCTCTACGCGATTTGTTTGAAGCCTGTAAAGTTGGCGATGTAGCTCGAGTTAAAAAACTAATTACTCCACAAACAGTGAACGCTAGGGATACAGCTGGACGTAAATCAACACCCTTACACTTCGCGGCAGGTCAGGAGTTCTGTTCTTTAATAAATTATATCACAACATTTTTATATTTTGGGAAAACAATACAAAAGTGAAAGGTTATTGTTTTGATAATTGCATAATTGTTCACGCTTAGTGGTTACGCCAAATTTCGTTATTTATCTCCTTTAGTTTGTTATATTTTATTATTACATGTTCTCTTTAAGCATACTGTCATAAGTTACCTAATGTATAACAAGGATATTTTAAATTTAATAATTACTTAACAATATTTAAATTGAAAATAGCCATAAATTAGAATGTATTTATGTATTTATTGTTGTTTACAAATTTTTTCTTGCTTATTATAAAGCAATAGACAAAAAATGGTTTGACCTACTCAAACATAATTAATATGCATAAAAATAGAACATAAATATTCATTTATTTCAGCTTTATTGTTAACTCATACAAAGTCTTTAAAATAAATGTTTCTAGCAATATTATTTAACATAATTACGGATATATGGTTCAAAAGCTAAATTTGAGTAGAATAACTTCTTATATACTAAACTATTGCAACTTGCGGCCATTATGGTACAGTGGGATAGCATTTTATTGTAAACATAATGATTGTGGGCGCAATCACTGCCCAGGGAAATTAATTATTTTCATTTCTCTGCTATGCAAAGACAAAGTATGTTGTTCTGCCACTCAACTTTGAATGTCTTAAATGAGGAAAATGGACTTCTTACTACTTATCCTGCTATAAACCTGATAGTGTTTATTAATTTTAAACATTTCAAGTATGAAAAAGATAAAATATTTTGTAGCCTTTATATCCAAATTACAAAATACACTTAACATGCTTTAAGTTAACATTCTCCATCACAAATTTGTAGATTGAATTCTCACTGGGAGAATGAATTTATTTAATTTTCTTGCCTGCTAAGTAAATACTATCAAATTCCACTTCTTAACACAGAATGTTGTGAAAACAGGTAATAGATAGGGAATATGACTAGGTACCTCCACCTTTTTTGCTCTATAGGATACAGCATGAAGATAAAGAATAAAAATTGTATTTTACAGGCTATGGTCGTAGAGAGGTAGTAGAAATACTAATAGCTGGTGGTGCAGCTCTACAAGCTCGAGATGAAGGAGGCCTACAGCCACTCCACAATGCATGTTCCTTCGGTCATGCAGATGTAGTGAGATCCCTACTGTCTGCTGGGGCTCCCCCTGCGGCGAGAGATAACTGGGGTTATACTCCATTGCATGAAGCTGCTGCGAAAGGGAAAGTTGATGTTTGTATTGGTGAGTATTGTTTATTTTTTTTTTTTAAATTAATATTTATCTGCTATCAGTCTGCCTTAGACTATCATCAGATTTGCTGCGATAGGGTGATTTTATTTGGAGCAGGAGGCCAATGCCTCTATGTCCATTCAGAGCACGTGGTTT
>DWGR01005698.1:0-10201 GCA_018247715.1 Heliconius burneyi
ATTGCCTGCTGTACCCATGCAGTGCTCATTGCATCATCAGATTGTGATTTGCAGGCATTAGTCAACACTCTGAAAGAAGAGTGTGAAAATAATGGTCTAGGTGTAAGTGAATGAAGTGGTAATATGGAAAGTATGTTCAGTAGAGATGGAAAATACGATAGGAATGCGGAAAGGCGTATTGCTGCCGGAAACAGGTGTAACGATGCCTTAGCTGCATTGATGAGACGGCAGCACAGCTGCACGTTTGACCATTAACAATGCATTGTTGGTATGGACGTTGTTAGACGGCAGCAAACGTGGGTATTACAGAAGAAGAATAGAAGAGAGATGAATGCTGTGGAGATGCTATCTCTTCGTGGGTAAGGAGTCAAATTAGCTGTTCGAATCCGTAATGAAGAGATACACACAATGGCACGGACTAGCGAAAATTTCACGGTGAGAATGAAGAATAAGGTGCTTAGCTGGTGTGGGCACGTCAAAGGAATGAGTGATGAAACAATGATTTATGATGGAAAAGTAAGTGATAAAAGAGGTAGGCGGAGACCTTGGTTGACCTTTAAAAATATAGTATCAAAGATACTGTGGGAATATGGTATACGAGTATAGAGACCGTTTCGCTTTGCGCTCCGTTCTCTATGACTACCGCTAGTGACACAGCGTGAAGCTATGTGTGTATGGATTTATGTAATAGTGAATTAGTTGATTTATGCTATGACCGGCTCAGTTGTAGTGAATTTACTAATGTAAACTGTATCCGTCTGTCCCGTAGAGCTGCCGCAGGCGCCGAGCGCGGTCGCGGCGCTCACGGAGCCGGAGGTGCGTGCGAGTGAGGGTGGCAAAGCCACGCTGCGCTGTCTGTTCCACGGCAACCCCCCGCCCACCATCACCTGGCGTTGGGGAGCCATTACGGTAATTTCGACACTCAATCACTTTCAAATACCTTATGACAACCCATAATCAGAAAAATATTAAATAATATACAAGTACATTCCATATGTAACGAAGCTGATATTTTTTTATAAAAAAAAAACAAGAGAAACATTAAAAAAGAAATCATTTAAACTTATCCATCATCTTCATTATACATTTATGTTATGCTTAAATAGTAGTGAAGTGTGTCGTATATCTGTATCCGTATCCGCGGATATGGTTTGTTAATATGGTACATCATTACTTAAGTACTGTTTCAGGTGTGAAAGCGAAGAACATAGTGTCTTTACGCTAAACTCTCTCCGCATGCCATTTACCTTCACCCTACACGTGTAAAAGCGTATTCCTTTCCGCAGATCGAGAGCGACACGGGCCGCTACCGGCTGCTGACGGACGGCTCCCTAGAGATCGTATCGCTGTACCGCAACGACTCCGGCGTATATATCTGCGTAGCCACCAACGAGCTCGGCCGCGCCACGCAGGAGATACGCCTCGAGGTCGACGGTGAGTGCACTTATACTCATAAGTACTACGACAGATGATGAAGATGTTGATGTACGTCACCAGACATCACAAGAACTCTCCAAAAAAATTTTGGTTTTAACATTCATTGTATCGATGCTATACAATGAAACATAATAGTCCAGGTTTAATAAGTATAAGCTGAGCCTGCTGTGAACATGAACTTATTTTTTTTTAAGATAAAAATCTTCTGTCACAATAAAAACTTTTTAGAAGAAAAGAATGACATGAAGTATCTATTTTTATCTGTGTTCATGTTCGCAGCTGTGTAGAAGGCACAGAGCATTTTGTTTGGTTTGCGATGAACGAATATTTGGCAATGCATTTTATTTACCCTTCTTCTTCTTCTTCTTCTCGTTTTTTATTCTTTATATTGTCTATTTTTAAATGTAATGCCATTTTGTCTTGAAGTAGACTTTAGTGAACATGAGTTTTATTTTAGTTTCTATATTTACTATTCTTTCTATATCTTTACTGTAACTTGAATAACTTTTTCTTTTCAATACTGTGCTTTAATTTTTTTTTACGAAAAAAGCAATCACTGAGAGCGTTAACATTTTATCAATGTAACACGACGCTGCGCAGGACTGTTGGTCCACATCTGGACCACACATGAGTATTTCGACATTTTTGAACCAATCTCTTTTGCTGACATAATTATTATAACGCGATAACGGAGACGCAACGGAAATGTGCACAAAATATATATTGTTTGCAAACATGTAAAATGAAACCTCTTCATAAGCACTAATGTGTATAATTTTATAAATATAGAGATGATTTTCTACCTTTTCTATAATTTATAATCTATATTAAGTAGCAATTTACAATAATAACCGCAATATTTGTCTTGCAGAAGCGAGCTATTCGTGCAATCTATAATTTAGGCCCTAAATACTCCTTGAGGCAAAAGTTTAAAGAAATCAATATGTTGACAGTTGCATCTCAATATATTTTTGAAAATGTAATGTATGTTAAGCAAAACGTTAATGGTTTTACCAAAATTGGTGATTGTCATAATATTGATACTAGAAATAGGTTTAAACTTAGTGCATCTGTGACTCGATTGCATCGAATCCGTAATTCTTTTATGGGACAATGTGTAGGCTTTTACAATAGGATCCCAGAAAATGTCAGAGAATTTCCTGTATGACAATTCAAAAAAATAGTGAAAAGACGGTTGTGTGTTAAAGATTGTTACCAAATTAATGATTTTTATAAATGATAACACGCCTTGGGAATGAAATGCTCGCTCCAGTCTGTTTCAAAGGTATTATTGTCACAAATAATTAAATATACTCACATTATATAAAATTGATTTTAAAAAAGTCCCGCTGAGTTTCTTGCGTTGGTTCTTCTCAGGTTTGAGACATTAACTTTAGTGAACTGGTGGTAGATTGTTTGACGTTCAAAAAATGAAGCTTGTATCTTCTTATTTTGAAAAAAATTATTTGAATTTAATTACAATAGAATTAGAAAGAAAAACTTTATCTTTCTTAGAGTTATCGTTTCCTAGATGATCTCATTAAGTATTTTATTTACTCGAGCAAATTTAATGCCCGCTATTGCTAAGTAAACAATATTGATAACCTAAGAACTTTGCAATCTTTCATGATCAACATAATTAAATACTAAAGATGATTTTTACTATCTATCACCTTTACGCTGTATCCCGTACATAGCAGGGTAGGCAGAGGGAACCTAGTGTTAAGACATTCCGGTCCCCACTTTCTGCTGAATTCTAGAGGCATTGCGCGTTGAGTGGCAGAACTCAACGCCGCGTTTTGCTTCGACACCAGAGCGAGAAAATATAAGTTTAAATAAATATTTCCCTCCTCGAGTGGGGACCCACAACCAGTCAGTTTTACAGTCGCATTTTGTGCCCCTGCGCCGCGACTGGTCTCGATATTTTTACTAAATTTATAATATTAGTAAAATATGTGTCTTTAGGAACGGCAGTTCATAAAAAATAATTCGTGGAACTTATCCATTTGAAACATTGCGATTACAAAGTCGTTCATTTCGTTTGACAGAATTATCATATTTTATTATTTTGTCGGACGTCCGCAAAAACTGCAGTCAACAGTCTATTATCTAAATACCATTAGAACGTCCCTTGGGCCCTCTATCTTATCGGCACGCTTGTTAATATTTAAAAACGGCGAATCACTAAACTCAAACATAGTATGTTTTAAAATTAAACGAAATTGTTTAAATTATATTTAAATATCCTTAAAAATCCTTAAAAATATTTTTATATTCGTGGATAGCCCCGGAATTCAGTTTTTCCTTGTTGTGTGGTTATGTGTTGATGACGAGAAACAGTAGAGTGAGTAGAGTCAGTCAGTCGTCGGTCGGTGTTGGTGACAGTACCGCGTCATGTTGCGGCTCTCAGTGATAGCTGCGTTCGCGCTGCTCTGCGCACGCGCACATTACACAGGTTTTGGGATCATTAACATTAGTTACTTCCTTTTTTGGAATTCTTGGATTCTCTAAATAAAGTAATTCTATTAATTTTTATCTTTGCAATATTGCTAGTGTCACTTATGTACATTTTCCACTGATATTTATGTAACGTTAGAGCATCCAAGAACATTAATTACATTTATAATCATCATGGGTTTGGGTTGGCTTACTAGAAAATAATATTAGTTTGTGAATGTTCCTTTCTCTTTTGACTTGGTTGTAAATATTGAGCTAATTAAAATAATATATAAGAGATACTTAAGAAAATTAGATGTAATTGCTAAACTCAAATTCATAGTCTACATACAATTGAAAACAACAATCAATCTTTTCTCTCTTCTCTCTTTCTCTTGTTATCGCTATCATTATTTTCAACCAAAACATTTTAAATACGACAAATGAATATTCACATGGCGTAGAGTGTAGTACTAACAAAGGGGACGGGGCTAGGTCCTGTGAATACAAAGGCGGGTATAGCGGGAGAGCCCAACGCTGTGGTGATGGGCGAGCTGGGACGGCCTCTGAGTGTGCGCTGCCTCTCGTACGGGTTCCCGCCGCCCGCCATATACTGGTACCACGGCCGTGACGGGCCCATGGTGCCCTACAGCAGCCCGCTCTACGAGGCGCGCGACAATGTGCTGCAGATACGCCAGCTCACTGACGACACTCTCGGCGAATACATATGCCAGGCCTACAACGGCATAGAGTCGCCGGCCGAGTGGTCGGTCACCATACAAGCATTAAGTACCGACACCAAGGAGAACCACCCGTCCTTGTTGCCGAGGTATGGGGAGGGGCCGACGACCACCGCCGAGCCCACCACTGAGGCCACCACGCCGGAGCTAAGGATTATTGAGAGGCCAGTCTTCACTGGTAAGACCGTACCATGATACATGTTTTAATTTTTAATATGAAAGCTTCATTTATCTTCATTGCATGATGGGTTTGGTGCATGATTCCTCTCTGCATGTTAATGTTAGCTACATCTTATAACTTCATGATATCGTTAGTTTATTTGTTAAATATTAGAGTTAAGGCGACTGTTGTCGATTCAATTCCAACTCGAGGAAATAAAATATTTATTTATATTTTCATTTCTTCGCTCTGGTGTCGAGGCAAAGAGTGGCGTTGAGTTCCGCCACGCAACACACTATGCCTCCAGAATTCGGCGGAAAGTGGGCCAAATAATAGATATTTATCACTTTTATATATTATTATATTTGTGATAATGATTGTTGTTTTGTAATTATTATTTTCGTTAAAGAACCCACTAGTTGTGTTTCGTTTGGTACATATACGTGTTGTGTGTGCACAGTGCCGGTTAGCACGCGCATCGTGAGCTCGCGCACGCGCGTGTCTGCGGGCTCGGAGATCAACTTGCCGTGCGAGGTGGACGGCTACCCGCTGCCCGCCGTGCACTGGACGCGCGACGGCGTGCCGCTGCGGAACGACGACCGCATCTCCGTCACCGGTTAGTTTAACTAGATATATATAGCATTATATATATCTTATATTTACTTTTTCTTTACTTAATAAATAAAACTTATATTTCTATACTTAGACAGGCGATATTTTACACTATATGTTAAAATTTAAATACATCAGTATAGAAGAAAATCTGAATTGTATAGTCTGTTCCAGTCACCCTCATCAAATGGGTAACTTTGACACACAAAGAACCATTCATAAAAAGGCAGCCATAATTATTCTTATTAATCTATGTAGATAACATCAGTTCATTGATTTGTTTAGGCCCTCGTAGCGCAGCGTCACAACAGTGTGACTGTAACACGACGGTTGTGGGTTCAATTGCCACACAAGGAAGTGAAATATTTATTAATGTTTATATTTCTATTTCTTCGCTCTGGTGTCGAGGCAAAGCACGGTTAAGTTCTGCCACTCGACACGCAATGCTTCCAGAATTCGGCAGAAAGTGGGGGACGGACTGTCTTAACACTATGTTCCCTCCGCCTATCCTGCCGTGTGCGGGATAAAGCGTGAAGCTGGTTTTATTTAGTTATTTATTAAATAATGGATGTAACTGATGTAATAACACAATCATTCCGCTGATTTGTCTTATATTACAAAAAATGGAGTTGTTTGGTATTTGCATACTGTACATTTTTAATAAGCATCAAAAAAACTTAATAACACGTTTCATAGAAAACTTTTAAGTAAATTAAAATAAAAACAAGCGACAATAATTTAAGCAAACTAAAAAAAATAAGAATTTGAGTATTGTCTATTAAATGAACGAACCACCTTTACTATCCTAACTTTTAAGCGTTTCTTATGTTTTTTTTAAGTGCAATACAGAATAACACACACACACACACATATATATATGTATATCAAAGTTACCCGATAGGTGGGTAGCTTTAGTAATTTTATCTCTATATCTGCGGTCAAAGGATACAAAAATAGGATTAGATTGTTTTACACCCTATGAATAAATTTTACGTAGGACAAGTCGTGGCGCAGGGGCACGCGACAGGTTGTGGGTTCGTTTCTTACTGGCGGAAATGAGGTAAAGCGCAACATTGGGTTCCTCTCAATAAGCAGTGCAACCAAAATGAGGCGGAAAGGGGAAACTGCACTTCCGTCTTAATGGTGTCGAAGAACGAGATGTCTTAACACTAGGTTCTTAGGTTCCCTGACCCTGCTATGGGTCGGATAAATCTAAAAGAAAAAAAATCAGCTAAAACAAGACAAGATTCAATTGCATTCTCCTTTTTTATCAAATTAAGTTATTTTGTGTCGTTTTTAGTCTTGCGTCTATTTTTTAATATTATTTTTCATATAATTATATTATGAGATTTATAAAATTGACAATATATAATTATAATTGTACCTAATTGTTGCAAAACGTTTCATGCACAGAGGCTCGCTTGACGATACTGCGGGCGCAGTCTAACGACAGCGGCGTGTACGGCTGTCACGCCGCTAACGCCTACTCCTCGCACTACTCCACCATCGCCATCAACGTAGAAGGTAAAAAACTTTACAATTTCTATATATCTTATTACCATTAGCCAGAATATAGAGCTGACACTGGTGCTAACGAGTTTGTTTCGACACCCTCACTTAGTTGGCGTAGTTCCAAACTTGTGGAAGAGCACTTTTATCCACCCGATCTCGAAGAAAGGCGATGGTTCTAATTCATCTAACTACAGGCCTATTGCTATCACCTCTCTGCTCTCGAAAGTGATGAAGAGTACTATAAATAGCCAGCTCAACCTATGATCTTCTGGTCTACCTAACTCACCGCTCACCCGTGATTATCGAAAGCAAGGAAGAGGGCCTGGCAATTAGTTCAGATATAGCGATGACTTTGATCGAGTGTGGCATGGGACGCTGCATGCAAAACTTTCATCCTACGGGCTTCCCAAGAATTTATGCAAGTGAAACGCCAGCTTCTTCACTGGGCGCAGCATCAAGGTCACTATCGACGGTTTTTGCTCCGAATACATGTCCCTGAACTGCTGTCCCTTACGCTGTTTCTTCTACATATCAATAACATGTTAGAGGACTCTAGCATTCATTGCTATGCAGATAACAGCAAAGTGGACGCTGTTTACTCCGGCCGTGCAAGTCTTTCTCGAAAAACGTCGACCAGTGCCGAATGAACTTGTGTCTTCAGTTGAGGCATCTATCAGGAATGTTTCTGCATTAATTGAAAGGGACTTGATTCAATTCAACCCTAAGAAGACACAAGTTTGCGCGTTAACTACTAAAAACCCGATTAGTCTTGTCGCCAGTCTTTTAAAACACTCCTCATATGTCCACGCCCAGCATTATTAAGCCTTAGCGTTTCGAGTGACTGTCAGTATAGCATCATCTGGAAAGCAAGACCAAGTTGGCTTCAAAAAAAAGTCATCAGCAGAGCGATACAGTACTTCATGCCAAATCACCAAATGGCCCTGTATAAAGCCTAATTTTCCATAAAACAAAACCCCACCACATGTCTTGATTGTGAGTTTTGTAAATGACCTATGAAAAACATAAACTAATTAACATATAAAATGGTTCACAGGATTGTACATCCCGTCGAACTGCAAGGACAACCCGTACTTCGCGACCTGCCACCTAATCGTCAAGAGCAAGTTCTGCCACCACAAATACTATTCTGGGTAAATAAAACTTTTTTATCTTCATCGTTACTATATTTTTTGCAGCTAGCCACTGTATCCCGTAAATAGCAGGCAGGGTAGGCCCAGAGAACATGGAAACTTGTGTTAAGACACTCCGATCCGATACTTTCCTTCCCCAGTTTCCCCCGAATTCTGGAGGCAATGAGTGTAGAGTGCTGGAAATCAAAGTCGCGTTTTGCCTCGTTGCCAGAGCGAGGAAAAGAAAATGTTAAACGTTCACTTGTTGAAAAGTTATCTTGCAGGCAGTTTTTTTTTAATAGTGATAATTTTAGCATTAAAAGAGACTCATTATATATATGTGCATGTCCAGTCAGTACATGTCCTTTTATAAATATATATATATATATATATATATATATATATATATATATATATATATATATATATATATATATATATATATATATATATATATATATATATACCGTAACCGCTGTGCGTAAAAACGTGAAATTTGGACAGATGTTTAATTTCGTAATCTGGACATCCATTAAGGGATTTTGATAAATTTTAGCCCTAAAGGCCTTAAATAGGGGTTGAAAGTTTCTAGGGACAAAAAATTTAATCGGCATTTAATAAAATTTTAAAATCAGACTTAAGAATATTTCAATGAACACTTATTTCATATTTTTTAGAATTCATCCCCTAAGGGTACAAATAAGGGGTTGAAAGTTGGTATGGAAAAAACTTTAAATTGGCACCGATCCCTATAAAACTTGAAATTCAGACATTTAAAAATATTTAATTGAACAATTGTTTCACGGTTTATTAGAATTCACCACTAAGGGTGAGCGGGCGAAGCTGAGCGCGTCCACTAGTTTCATCATAAGGAAATTGCATACATTATTTATGTTATAATACACAGATTCTGCTGCAAGTCGTGTGTGGAAGCGGGACAGCTGGACCCCAACGAGCTCACAATGCAGGCCGATATGTGGACTTGGAAGAAGTAAACGACCACCACCACATACCAGCAATAAATACAATTAATATAACTAAATATTATTTATAATTCACTTTAGTTATTACAATAAATTAATATTACAAATCTAGTAACGCCTCTGTTGTCTCTAAATTAACAGATTTTTTTTAAATTTGGTAAAGGTACTCACTAGAGCTTATACGTTCACTTTTTATTTGACATATTGGTAGTGCCATAAAACTTTTTTATATTAGTATTTTATTTGCACTACAAAGAATACCAGTAGATTAAACCACCATAGTTCTGTAGATATATAGATATTATAAAGAATGTGTGTAAATAAATAATAATAGTATGTCACAATTCATTTAGTTAGTTCCATCTGTGATGGAAATTCAATATGGATTAGTTAAGAGCCATTAACATAGAGGCTTTATTTCGTACACATCCTAAAAATAATGCAAAAAAAAGTTGAGTAAAAGAAATTGGCGGCGGCGTGCTTTTAATAAGTCGTCAGTTTATAGCATTTAGTTTAATAATGTGCAATAAATAAATAACACAAATAAGATTAAACAATGAACAAATCAAGTCTCAGGTGAATAAATAATTATTTATTTCAGATATTAAAATGTCATTAATGTTAATTACGATTAAATGTCATAATATTTTGTATGTGATTTTTTTATATGAATAATGTGTAAATATATTTACAATAAAAGATATACGAACGAATTGCTCACTTATTTTTTCCTTATTTTCTTGTAGTTTTTATAAAATAAAGTTTTTAAAAGACTGTATCTTTTAAACTCTATTCGACCATCATCATCAAAACAATATATTTCCGATATCTTAATGTACATACAATTGAGATCTAGTTTATTTCTTTATAATATATTCGTATATTAAGCAACTCAATTATTTAATAGAATATTGTATGAAAACATGGAACAACTACATAAAAAAAGTGTTTGTTAGTAATAATTTAAAAGGGGACAGATTAACAAATAAAAACAAAACCATACCAAAAAAGAAGAAAACAAAAATTGCAATAACATAAATTTTTATTTACATTCAAATTTGTCAGACAAATATATATAACAAGTAAACGCCCTACTAAAACTTACCTGACAATTGAAAATACAATGAGACACTAATGAGCCGTTATATAATATTATGTACAATGGCGTCTCCCCCCCCCCCCCCCCCCCCC
>DWGR01005699.1:0-10201 GCA_018247715.1 Heliconius burneyi
AACTTATTAAGGCCCATTTGATGCTGCATCAGTCGATCAAATTATTGATTACCCTGCGGTAATATAATTTGTGGTAACATATTAGATATTACATGATTTAACTCTAAGCATATTTACGTAATATGCTATTTATTTCAAGAATCAAAAAAATAATCAGTTTCACGTGAAACTGAATGATGACTGATGCCTACCCTGCTGTGTGCAGATGGAATCTAGTGTTAAGACACTCCGTTTCCGCCGAATTCTCTAAATTGTCTAAGTTAAACTATAGGGGAGTGTTATCTATAGCAAATGAAAATAAATAAAATATAAGGATTATTTTAATTTGAACAAACTTATATGATAATTTGTTTTAATTTTAAACCTTCGCGGCACAAAAACTTATCACTGTAGACTCTACGGTTCAATTCCAACATGGCAGAATTATTACATTTGAATAAAAATTAAGGCCAGTCGTGGCGCAGGGGCACGAGCGATATGTCGTGGGTTCTATTTCTAGTCGAGGAAGGCAACGCGTGACGATGTGTTTCATAACTCAACACGCAAGCCCTCACAGAATTTGACAGAAAATAGGCAGCGAAGTGTCTTAACACTAGGTTAATTCTGCCTACCCTTCTGTGTTTGGGGTACAGCATGAAGCTAAAAATTAAGGCCAGTCGTGGCGTAGGGACACGAGCGAGTGACTGTGAATGCGAAACGTTGTAGGTTATATATCCACTCGAGGAAGGCAAAGCGTGGCGATGTCTTTCATCACTCAACACACTCCCTCACAGAATTTGACAGAAAATAGGTAGCGAAGTATCTTTACACTAGGTTACTTCTGCCTACCCTGCTGTGCGTGGGGTACAGCACGAAGCTAAAAATAAAAGCTTTGGTTCCCCGAATTATGTAGATCTCACCATGCTCACCTTAACATTAGGTCAGCTACTCTGATATACTCGTAAAGATAAAATATATCACGTATATACTCACTTTTATTTTCAACTGTAACGCAGGCGTCAAAAAGTTCACTCACAAAATCCCACACATTTTTTTACAGCAGCGGAGATATAAAAAATTATAATTTAAATATTATAATTGCTTGAGCTGTCCAATCATTTATTAACTAATGTTTATCTAAATTACTTTAGTATTCGAATAATATTATCATTTTAAAGGCAAATTACAAACATTGAAAATTAACCTTTGAGCCAACCCAATTACTTTATACCAATTTGGCGCAAAATATTTTATATTCATGTCATTTTTTTATTAATGGACCGATTTAAATAAAACATACAATACGAGTACATGTTAAGGAAACTTCACCAAAATACAATAATAAAAACAGCATTTAATAATTTCTTTGTAGTCACGATTATTACACACTGCATTTAAGTCTGCTAAGTCGTTTCTGAGGGTGACATGCACTAATGCACGCACATACAAAGAGAAATCGACAAACACACAAACAGACAAATGTTAAAAAAAGTTATTAAATGAAACTATTTTAACCGGATTAATCGTGTATATTTGGGATAATAAATTTTTGGAAACCCGACGTTTCGAACACTTTGCCCGACGTTTCGAACACTAGTCCACTATCCACTATGTACATGGACTACTACAGTAGTCCAATAGCCACCTCAATCTACCCATGACCACGGGTTACTGCATCCATGTGTAATAATTGTGAAAATCAAAGAACTTATTATGTTAAGAAAAGTTGTTTTTAGGTTCACATTGATAAATGTTCGCAATAAAAGATTTTTTCATATATTTTCCGTGTGCAGACAGCGATAAGTTACAATTTAATTATTATATAATACATCCGAACTTAATTAATATCAAAATGTTATTGAAGAAGAAACCCCATTCTGAAGAACAGTTTACATCTCCTTTGCAAACATTAGGTCAGGTCCTGTATACGTCGCTGTAACTCACCTATTCATTTTGAATGAAGCAAACCAGCTCTAGCGCCGCTACGCGCGTAGCGTTCCAATGTATCGCACTATTTTCGTGTACGTGCTACGTGTACGCAACGTAAATATTAGATTTTGGATAACAAACTCTGTGGACATTTAACGTTAGCTTTTATTAAATAATATTTTTGTGATATGCATAAGTTTTATCTATTACATTGTATATATAATGTACATTTTAAGATTAATTGGAATTCTTAAAATAATTTAAGTAGCTAATAATGAAGGTGACTATAAGCCTGTGCATTGAATATGTATAAATAAAAAATGCACTTTAGTTTTGTTAAACATAGACCCATAAATTTAGATGACTTTAAAATAATATTTTTACTTTATAATTTTAGTTAGTCGCTTAGTCGCTGCCCTCTGTACAGTCGGTAGCTTCTCGATTACTTGTGGAGCTTTCGAAAATCTGTAATAAATATCTATTCATATTCATGAATGTATGCTACCAGAACCGAACAAATATAAATATTAAAAATTTCATATATTTTTTACTAGCGGCCTGCCAGCGGCTCCGCCCGCTTGAACTACATGATTGTTGTTGTTGTTCTTTAAGGCGTTCCGAGCGTGCCAGTCCAGCACTAATCACTTCGCCAATGTCATGTTGAATGGAAAACATACGAAAGAGAATGTACGGTAAAAAAGTGACAATATTACACAAAAGGAGAAAACTAAAAAACCGTATAAATTAAATCAGCTTCACGCTGTATCCCGCACACAGTAGGGTAGGCAGAGGGAACCTAGTGTTAGGACAGTCCGTTCCCCACTTTCTGCCGAATTCTGGGGGCATTGCGTGTTGAGTGGCAGAACTCAACGCCGCGCTTTACCTCGACGCCAGAGCGAAGAAATTGAAATATAAACATAAATAAATATTTCACTTCCTCGAGTGGGTATCGAACCCACAACCGTCGCGTCACAGTCACACCCTTGTGCCGCTGCGCCACGACAGCCTCAAGAGAGACATGCTTATAAACGTACAATTGGTAAATATATAGTTATTACAAAGTACACATAAAAAGAATGTTTTTAAACGATTTGAAGATAAAGTCGTCGTTTTCATCAGTGTTGAACTAATTTCGACTTAAACCATTGATTATAATATAGCAATCTGAATATAATGTACGACGCCTTGCATATTAGAAAAATAATGCTTTATATAGAAAAAAAGCCTGCAAAAATTTTAATGCTATAAAATTTTTGCAGGCTAAGCTAATGCCTTGTTCATTCAAACGACGATAACTTTTTTTTAAATAATCCGATTTTCATGAAACAAACTTAAGATGTTAAGTTGAGTTAGAACAAAGCAATTGGTGAAAGGTTGAAGTTGATCGGTTCAGTATTTTTAAAGATGTGTGTGACCATAAATACAGACAGACAGACAAGAAATTTAAAAAATATATTTTTCCTTTCTGTTATTCTTTTTAAGTGTTCCACTATCCATTTCAGTCAAAAATATTAAATGTACAGACAAAATATTTTTATATTTCAAGTACAAATATAATCATTATTGGTTAGTTTTCTCTATCTATTCAAAACATTCATTGGTCCATACAGTGTATCTATGTGATTATCTTTCATATCTATTTTATTCGTGGACAGTAGTAGCGCAGTGGCACAACCATACGGTTGCACAAACATGACAGATTGTAGGTTCTATTCCTACTTGAGGAAATTCTTAACCCTGGTCTCGAGACAAAACGCCAAGAATTCCATCAGAATTGGGTGAAATTAAATTATTAATTTCACCCAATTCTGATGAAGAATATTAATTCTCACCTACTTACCCTGTTACATGCAGGATACAGCGTGAAGCTGAAGAAAAATCATTAACATATTATGTATTTACATAAAACAATATTATTTTACGTATGCTAACAGTCGGCTAGTTACGAGAGAAGGTATTTTTTTACCAGAGTACCTAATGACTTAATCCTCTGGTTGTACGTGCCTACGATCAGGCTCTACCGATTAACAGGTGGTAAGAGAGTCCGTTTTTGTATATAAAATATTGAAATTCTGTATAAAAAAATGTTCGGTGGAATAAATGTATCTAAAAGGTACAGTACAAATTTTGCTTCATATTCTGGGTATATCAAAGCTCTATTACATTTTTCGACACTATTAACCTCATGTTTAGAAAGATAACAGTATTGTATTTTATTAGGGTGTCTGTTATCTTTGAAGATAGAATCTGTAGGTAACTTATTTTCTATTAGCTTTGGTTAAGCATACCAATTATTGTAACAAGGTATCTATTCTATATAAAAAATTAAATAAATAAATCAGCTTCACGTTGTATCCCGCACACAGCAGGCTAGGCAGAGGGAAGCTAGTATTAAGATACTCCGTTCTCCAGTTTCTGCCGAATTCTGGAGGCATTGCTTGTTGAGTGGCAGAACTCATCGCCGTGCTTTGCCTCCACACCACAGCGAAGAAATGGAAATATAAACGTAAATAAATATTTCACTTCTTCGAGTGGGAATCGAACCCACAACCGTCGCATGACGGCATCTATTTTATATAAGAGACTAATAAAAAAATACTTTAGTTTAATAAAAAAAATCAGCTTCAAACTGTATACCGCACACAGCAAGGTATGCAGAGGGTACCTAGTGCACTCCATTCCCCACTTTCCGCTGAATTTTTCGAGGCATCGTATGTACAGTGGCGGAAATTAACGCTTTTGCCTTAGTACCAGAGTGAAGAAATATAAATGTTATTAATTAATCTATAATTAATTCCCTCGAGTGAGGTTCGAACCTACAGCAGTCACGTTACGTCACACCCTCGTGCCTCAATTTTAATTCAATAGTAGTATATTTTAACTTTATTAATAACGTTATCAATCTAGTTCAAATTGGAAACAACAGGCTTTAGCGATACATTTAAACATTAAATAATATAAATGCCATGTAGTATTAATAGCTTAACTTTACTTGTATATTTGATTAAGCCCCACGCACGCATTTGGTTCAGCAATAAACAACTTGTTATTTTACGTATCGGAAATTTCTCTTTGTTCGTGAACCGGCTACGTTTACAGATTTTATGTCGACTTCCTCAAATGCTAATAGAGGGTGTTTTCTTTGTATTTTTTTGTAAAAGAAGAAAAATGATTTTTTCATAAAAAATACATTACGGAAGCTTAATTTTGGGCCCGACGCTTTCTCTTATTATAAATATTAATCAATTTTTCAAAACGAATTCCGTAACATACTTTTTTTTTCATTAACTTAAACACAAATCCGTTCTTTGTGATATTTAATATGACAATGTAATTAAAATGCCGGTAAAATAATGCATGCTATCGTGGTATAATTACTGTATCAACGACTTATGCTCATGTCGAAATGTAGCTTTTAATTAGGCGGTAAACGCTGTATCCTTTATCTTTATGGAGGATACACCTCCATATAACGATTGAGTGGCGGAACCTAGCGCCGTCACTTTATTTATCTTTATTAAACAAGTATTAATATTTTCAGCATATGCTAAGCAGGATTTATACCTAGATCGATTATTATAGAGTCAACCGCAATGAATATAAATTTTAAGTAACTAAAAGAAACATTTCATACCATACTATTGAATCTAAAAGATTTCCTTACAAATATTTTAAGCTACAAGCTAAAGCTTATATATAAATAATTCATATTGTACGTATACAATGATCCCGCGTATAGCTCACATCGCTTTGTTGTTCCTTCGTCAATTAGGGCGGTCTTACAAAGACTAATTCTATCTCAAACCTACAAACAGCTACGGGACGTGTGCTTAAAACGATAGATGATTATAATAGTCATATGTACGTTTATATAAATTTATTTAAAATTATATTTTAATGCAATGTATAAGTAAATGGTTTGTAAAGAAAGAAACCTTCATATAATTTCTTAATATTATTTATGTTATACAAAATATTCGGTTTATTTTATATGCAATCGTACATAATCAGTAAATGTCTGAATGTATATACTAGCTACTACTAGTTGTGAGTTTGGTGACCTTTTGAATTAAAGTCATAGTCAGACCTAGATCAGATCTGATTCAAAATGCTCTACTAGCACACTAGGAACGGAATAAACAAAGAACGACAACAAATTGTCAATGAATTTGGTGGAGAGTGGACCTGAAGGGGAATCCCCTTACATTCCATATTGCAAAAAGCGATTCCGAGGTATTGGAAATATTCAAAAAAATATACAATGCACCAAAACATCTTTGCCTACCTTAGTGTCTCGTCGTTTATCATTTACAATATCTCTCTATCTTCCAAGAAATCACTCTTCTTTTATATACATAGCCTTTGTGTATATGTTAAATTATATCAATTATGATTTGGATAATAAACTTGAGCTAGGATGTAAACTTTGATTTCATTATCATTTATGTATTAACAAAGTGTACGTATTGGGAAAGTTTACATACCTAATATGACTTTAATATTGTTTGGCGAATGATTAGTTATACTAGTAGATGTTGGTATTGAGGATCTAGACGCGCGTTATCTATATCTGTATTACAACACTTAGTAAATAAAGATATCTTATACTTTGGAAAAGTAAACAGTAAAATTTAAACTGAAACTTTTTTATTATGAGAACATCGTTTCTGGGCTAATGTTGATTTTTCTCTAATTACTTTATTTAATAATTTGTAGGAGTAACTGTAGTGAAATAGATTTATATGTATATCTTGTGTAAACTTGGAATATTGTACAGTAAGTATATTAATATATTTATATAGGTGCACAAGTCAACCTCTATATTTTAATAAAACACTTAAAAATTTGTTTTTACATCAGATATTTTTCTTGTTAAAACTGTTTGTCACACATCTTCGAACTACTTACTATACGGACTTGATAGACCAAGGAAAGATATAGGGTACAATTTCGAAATCTGGAATACATCTTTTTTCATTCGCAGTATAGTAGATAATAGATAAGTAGGTGGCTTTAAACTATTTTTACAATTGTTTATATCTATAAAGATAGATTGGACTCGACTAGACAGAATTTTTTGAGGCATTGCGAACTGAGTGGCAGAACTCTACGCCGAGCTTTTCCCTTCTTGATAGATCGAAAAAAATCAAGATATTAATAGTGGGGGAACGGAGTGTCTTAACACTAGGTTTCCTCTGCCTACCCTGCTGTGTGCGGGATTCAGCGTGAAGCCGAAATTATAATAATATTAAAATGAATAAGGAAATTTGCGTGGCATACGGATGTGTCATAAGGACGTGTCTTATTTTACAATATAGTTATATGCGAGAGCAAGAGCTAATATCGTGTAATGTCTAAGAGGGACCATCGACTAAGTTAATTTGTGTGTTGTTCCATCGCTACAATATATGTATATAATTCATGTATATATTATATGTATATAGTCTTCCATTATGATATGGATACACTTTGGCTTACAATAAATTTATTTTATTCCACTTGGAAGAAAAAAATGTTTAATATTTTCATTTTATGGCTCTGGATAACGAGGGAAAGCGTGGCGTTGAGTGGCTCGAGAATTTAGCAGAAACTAGGGATCGAAAGTGTTCTAAGGGGAAAGGAGTGTCTTAACACTAGGTTCCAAGGTTCCCTATGCTTACCCTACTACGTACACAAAAAAATTGTATGTTTTAGTAAATCATTTAACTTAGCAAAACACTTACTTCTATGTCTGGTGTAGATGCACGTAGATTAAATTTGTTTTTTTTTTTCATTTTAAATCAGCAATAAATACACCATTTGTTTATTTTAGTACAATTTAATTTGCATTCGGTACGAACACATTTGGCCTCAATCGATAATTGATTATTGGGGCTTCAATGTCAATAATTAGAAATTTTCTTTATTTTAAATTAGTAAAAATTTAAAACAATTTGAACATATTTTCAGGTTACAAAAAGGTGTATATTTCAATATAAAATTTATTTAATTACTTTTACTTATAATTACTGTATCCAACTTTATATATTTATTATATCTAACATGAAAATATGTTACTATGTTAAGTTCGATTAGTGGTGCCATTACTTTATGTTAATAAAAAAGGATTTCACTAAAGATGCCAAAATTCTTCAAAGCTGAATTATTTGTAAACTTGTTCTCATTTCTAAGCGTTTTAAAGCCGAAATTTTCCTTGTAACAACTAAAAGTCACGACTCGTGAATTAAAAATTATATTGTATATTAGAGCATTATATCTTCGTTGAATCGAGGCTTACGATCTACTAAGTAAATTTTCTTTCATCAATTTTATATTTAATTTTTGTATGTGTAGTCAATATTAAAATAAATAAATCAGCTTTATGCTGTATTCCACACACAGCAGGGTAGGTAATCTAGTGTTAAGACACTACGTTCCTCACTTTCTGCCTCATTCTGGAGGCATTACGTGTTGAGTGGCATAAGTATTTCAATATTATTTTTGATGGCATACAGTAAGATATAATCCGTAAAGACTTAAGGGAGTATAAAGCTTAAAATTTCCTGTAAACTATTAAATCTATTTGCAGTGGCGTTAAACCGCAGCTCAAAGTTATCATAACTTAGCAAAACTTAATTCGTAACTTGGATGTTAGGTCTCAGAATACGACAAATTTTCATTCAAACGTCACTCGCTTACTTAATTACTGCATACAATTTGAGTATATTAACGTTTTGCGTCTAATCGTATAATTAAACATTGAAATATAAATTCCAGGCCAGGGCAACAAGCGTTTGACTCTAAGCGCGATAGGTCGTGGGTTCGATTCCCATACTAGGAAATAAAATAATTAAAAATTTCAAATGTTCGGTGGTAACAAGGCAAATTGCAGCGTTGACTTCCACTTAACATCCAATGCTTTTACAATTCGACTGAAAATGAGAAACGGAGTGTTTTAACACTAGGTCCCTGCTACATGCGGTATATAGAATGAAGCTGAAAAAAAATCGTATAAGTAATAATTGAAATACAAATCAAATTTACCACAATGAAATACAGCATGAATAAAAGCATAATAACTGGATTTCCAATGAGCTATTGAGGCTGTTTACAAAGAAAATATAAATAGCGCATTCAGCTGTAAATAAAATTATTTTATTGCATCTCATCGTTGCTCGTTATCTACACTTCGGTGCCCGTTGTCTTGTAACAGTTTATTGGTTGCATTTTCAATTCTGGAAATTGTTAATTTATAAAGATGGAAATAAAAGATTGGCAATAATAGAAGTATCATTTATAGCTCCTTTAGAAACTTGGGCGGAAAATGGAAGACGGAGTGTCTTGGCCGTCGATTTCCTCTGTCTGAATTACTATGGGGGAAGTGTGTGAAACGGTTTTTTTTTTAATTAACCAATAATTTCTTTATTTATTTGCAACAGACACGCGATTGTTTGTTTTTTAAATATTATTTAAACACTCATAATGCGTTCTTTTTTAGAAAAAATCTCTTTATTTTGTAAGTAGGAAACTCAACCCACGACGCAATTTAGTGCTTACAATTTTCAATTGTAAATAAGAATTTAGATCTAAATAAAAACGAGAACTACCAGTCTAGGCTTTTACTACGACCCCCTTCAAGTTTTCTAAGTACTGAGCACTAGAAATACGCAGCGTCTCTAGGCATTATTACATCTCATTAACGTTCAACGATTAGCGTAGAGGCCGGTCGTAGCGCAGAGGCACAAAGTGTGACTGTAAAATCCACTGATTGTAAGTTCGATCCCTGCTGTTTGCGAGATAGGTTAGCGTGAAACTGATTTGATTTGATTTTTTTTCAGCTTCACGCTGTATCCCTCACACAGCAGGGTAGGCAGAAGGATCCTAGTATTAAGACACTCCGTTCCCCACTTTCTGCCGAATTCTGGAGGCACTGCGTGTTGAGTGGCAGAACTCAACGCCGCGCTTTTCCTCGACACCAGAGCGAAGAAATGGAAATATAAATGTAAATAAATATTTCACTTCCTCGAGTGGGGATCGAACCCACAATCGTCGCGTTACAGTCACGCCCTTGTGTCGCTGCGCTACGACTGCCTCTAGATTTGATTATGATTAGCGTAAAAGTGAATCTTTTTACCCATATAAGAGGAGAAATATAAATCTAACCTAAAATTGAAAGAGTTAATTAAGCCAAATTTGACTAGAACATTAATTTCACTTATATATATAAAAATTCTCGGAGTTAGATATATTTAATATTCTCAAAATTAACACGAAATATAAATTTTCACAGCGTGTTTCCCTTCGCCGCAGTCTA
>DWGR01005700.1:0-10201 GCA_018247715.1 Heliconius burneyi
AAATGAAAAAAAAATTCTACGTCCAAACTGTTGAGGCATCTTGATAAATTTTTTTAGCTCCGGGTTTGAAATATTTTACCCTATATGCAGTTTCAGTAAAAGAAGCGCTGCCTCTTCCACCCTGTATTAGAGTGATGTATATGAAATTAGCAGATAGTAGATTAGTACATAGTAATTATAACTGACCACAGAGCAACGTAATGTAATATAGTCTTCCTAGATGATTGGATGGAACACAAAAGTATTTTTTAATTTGAACCAGTAATTCCACAGATTAGCCAACCCAACAAACTCTTCAGTTTTCTGTTTAAAGATCTTTATTATCATTACGACAATGTCATTTATATGAGAAATTAAATAAAAAGTGAACAAAGAGTTTACATGAGGTAACCATAAAATGTAACTATTAAGGAAACATATAAAAATATATAAAATAAAATAATCACCTAATGAATTCAAATCCAAACCCCTTGTCCAAGCTTTACAATAATATAGATTTAAATCAATAATTGAATCATATAAGGATAAAATATATTTATTATAGAATATTCGATATAATATTATATTGTAATTTGAAGGATAATCTGGATTTCCAATTTAGCAACCCAATTAATTGGGGCGATGCACAATGTACAATGTACATGCAAATCAATATGGAACACGGTGCCTATAGAGATGACATGCCAGCGAAAATATTTGTGTTACCAATAGAAATGTTTACACGGGAGACCCGCGGAACGCTGTTCGGTCTGCTATAATATTTTAGTTTCAGTGTACAAAACATAAAACTGTATTTAATTTTTTTTAAATATAGAAACATGTAGGCTTAGTAGGTGCTAAAATAAGCTTTTGAAGTATTTAACAAATGTAATATTTAAACTGAACAGGTATGAAATAAATATCTGATCTGAATGATGATCGACTTCATGAATTCATGAAATTAAGCAATCTAAATGACTCGTTACCAGAAATGTTGTTTTTCAGCTTCAGGCTTTATCTTGCATAAAACAAAGTAGGGAGAGGGAGTCTAGTGTTAAGATACTCCATTTACCACCTACCGTTGAATATTTGTTGGTATTGCATGTTGAGTGGCAGCGCCCTACGCCGTGCATTTGCCTCGAATCATAGCGAAGAAATAACAATTTTTAAATATTTATTTTTCTCCCATGGAAATCGAACCCACTACTTGTGCCACTGCAACATACTTGACTTCAAAATATTGTCAATTTTAAATGAGATAATGAAGTTATTGGTATAACTTCTACAACTATAAAGAATTTCTGCCAAAAAAGGTGAACCATAAGAGACAAAATCAATCATCGTCGCAAGTCGACGAGCCGAGATAAAAATCGAGCTATTCGAGTGTTCTCCAATAGTTTTATTCATTTCAGTAGATTTCACGGGTGATCGCATCGCAAATTGCGCTTCCCGGCGCTTCCCGGGATCGAGCTCTGCCATCTGTTGGCAAAATAATGACTTCGTCTGGCATTCCCCCCTTGTTACGTGTAGGGGTAAAGAAAATTATGGGTTTTATGTTAGGAAGTTATCAGGTAGTTATAATATCATGAAGATAGTAAATTTTGTAATTGTTATCAAATTAAAGTTTTAGCCAACTTTTTTGTATTTTGAGTGCATTTCAATGTGTAATTTAAATAAATAAATCAGCTTCATGCTGTATCTCGCACGCAGCAGGGTAGGTAGAGGGAATCTAGTGTTAAGACACTCCGTTCCCCACTTTTTACCGAAGTCAAGAGGCGAAAAAGTGTTTATTATTTATATTAAGATGATGAACTGTTGAATTAAAATGATGAACTGTGGAATTAAGATTATGAACTGTTGAAAGTTTTAAAATAATAACATCGTTTTCTTTTAAAGAATTTTACTTCATAGAACAAAGCTCGTATAAAAAAAGCAAAGCCCGTATAATAAAAAATTGTGCACGTGGTTTCTTAATATAGGAATACGAAATCAACATTATTATATATGATAAATCTGCCGAAATAATAACTATGTTTGTTTTTATTTGTAATGTATACATAAAAACAAAGAATTATTCTTCCAAAACTAATTTTTTTCTCATCATTAAGCGAAGCAACCAGCTTTTAACGATAATTTTAAATTACGAATATTTATATATACATATATACATTCGAATATATCAAACTATTTTGTTCGAAAATTTCCTTAAAATGAGCATAAAAGAAAGAAAAGCCGCCGATAATGAAACTATTTATCTCCGGCACTCCCTTCCGTGAATACCCGTCCACCCGATCAGTTGAGAAATAACCCTAAATGTATATCATTAATATACTAGAACCAACATACTTATATTATATGTATAGCTTTCACTTTCTTACAAATTATCAGAAAGGCGTCGCGGCGTATTGTGTGGAACTGTAAAGCGATGGTTGTGGGTTCAATATTCGCTCAAGGGAATTTTTATATTATTTTAATTTCACTGTTTGGTTGTCAATTTGGTTGGAAATTGGGAAATAAAGTGTCTTAACATTAGGTTCCTTCTGCCATCTTGCTATGCTCAAAAAAGTATGAAGCTCTTTTTTTACTATATTATCTTTTATAACATTCTTTTCTTATACATAAATGGTCTACCTAATAATTATATGTTCCGAAAATTTTAAATATATAGATTAATTTGTGTTGAATCAAGAATCTCTAACACTAAAGTGTTCTAATTCTTTACAAATAAAATAAATAAATATGTAAAATATTTTTAAGGAATAAAATAAATAAATGTAAAGAAATATATCCACATAAATGAAATCACTACAAATGACTTACATCTAACAAGTACATTGCAAGAACAAACTTTATGAACACGTGGAATTGTCAAATTGACGTATAATTAACTCTTTAGTAATCCCGATGAGACGAAGTACCAAATACTTTGTTGTTTCGGGTCAGAAATCAACACACCTCAGGTTACGGAGGGTAAGCCCTACGCAAGTTAAGCGTACATAAGATTTATATTATGAAATTTCATGGTCATTTTGTTTATAAATCCTGAATCCTGCATGTAGCAGAGAAGTCAGAGAGAGAGCCTAGTGTTAAGACTCTCCGCCCTCCCCAATTTCCTCCGTTTTCTGGAGGCTTTGCGTTGTTGAGTGGCGGAACTCAACGCAGCGCTTTATTTCAAAGAAATGAAAATACTAATTATTTCATTTCTTCGAGTGGAAATCGAACTCATAACCTGTCGCGCTTACAGTTAGTGCGTTTTGTGAATTCTAATATAAAATCTTTATAAGAACGACTTCATAATGAAAACTTTGTAACATGCAATTAATTACAGCTTGTTTTAATAATTCTGTTATGTGCAGCTTATAAAGGGGTTACATTTTAAACTATTATTTTCAATTATCTTTAGTACCAGGTCTTTTTATTAAAAACCTCTTCATTGTTTAAAATTAAACATTTCCCTACCATAAATACTGATATTCACAGAACGATTCCTGAAACCAACTAGTGCAACCTATTTTTCTTTAAAAACAAAAAATTTACATTATAATAGGGACCCTCGTCATTTAGGAAAAACCTTAGTCATTTCCGCAACGTCCCGTTAGAGGTTATTGAACCGTATCGCCGGGAAAAATTCACGGACGACCCTTGTAATTAGTGACAATCAAAGGAATTTACAGCTTCTTTTACAATTTTAACGAGAAAAAGTTCCGCCGATTTGGTGCCAGAAGAGTGATTACTTGTTTGGGTATTAGCGATGTTGTGGCCAATGTAACGAGCTGGTCATATTTAAGACAAAAATATTTTTCTTTATTTTTTTTAAGGTATCATGTAAATTTGCAGGTTCTTAAATGAGAATAATTTCTTAAATGAGAATTGAGACATATTCATCCGTTGTAATGATATTTCCATTTTAATTTTTTTTTAAATTACAACGAAATTTAAAACTTTTTGAAAAAAAGGAACCCACACCAAATATATTTTCTATTAAGTATAATGATTTATATTTTAAAAAGAGAATAAATTTATATTTTAAAAAGAGAAAAAGAAAAAAAATTTTTGGAATATTTTTATAATAATAATTATTAAAATATTAATAAAAAGTTCTTATTCCAATAGGTAACCTAGTGTTAAGACACTTCGTTCCCCACTTTCTGCTGAATTCTGGAGACATTAATATTTCATTTCCTCGAGTAGGTATCGGACCCACAACCGTCGCGTTACAGTCACACCCTTGTGCCCTTGCGCTACCCTGGCGCCACGACGGCCTTATTTAGTATGGTCTATATATTATAGCTTTCCTCGATAAAAGGAGTAGATAATGCTTACAGGTTCCCTGCACCACTTAGAATGTGTCATATATAATTCTCAAATCATAATTACATCCACACTCGCAAAGCTAGAGAGTTTGCTAGTTGATAAATAACAAATTAAAAATAACAAACTGAGTATCTATCATATTTAATTAAGTAGACATGGAGTGGCTTATTGAATAATTAATTTGTTTACAAAATGGTTTTATCTTTCTATCAAGATTAATAAGACGTATACTTGTTTTTTTTTTAAGAATAAATAAGAATAAATTGTAGAATAAAAAATGCTTTAATTAAATAAATGAAATTATTTTTAATTAAAGTTGTAATAGAAGCTTTTTAACTATAATAAATATTCTATAATTGAAATAAAATAAAAATATTTCTATTTCAGCACATATACAATATATTTTTCTGTAATTTCCGTAACATAAAATGAAAAGCGTTATAGACACAGAAAAAAGAAGGCAAAGAGAGAGAGAGAGAGAGAGTCAAGTTCACAATATTCTTTATTCAAATAGACTATTGCAAGTTGTTATAATTTTGTTATAACATAAAGCTATCATCTCCCCACTCGACAGTTCTATTGAAAATATCCGACACGAAGCTCTATAGTTACTCTATTCAATAAAAAAGTTACAATTTTATAAGTTAATACAATTTAATTTTATGCAATATATATATTTGCATATATCGCCGTTTTTTCTTTGCTTAACTTATAATTAATATAATAACATTTTTGTAAAAAAATAATAAAGAAGACAAATAATATTGGTTATCACAGCTTGCGGCGTTGTGGGTTCGATTCCAACTCGGAGGAATTAATTATTTAATATTTCCGTTTCCTCGATCTTGTAACGAGGCAAAGCGCGTAGTTGAATTTCGCCGCTCGACAATATCTCTAAATCTCGATAGGGAACGGAATATCTTAACACGAGGTTCCCTCCGCCTACCTCACAATAAGTGAGATACTGGATAAAGCTAAAATAATAATAAACAAAAATGTAATTTCTTTAGTATCTAATATCATGGACCGAGCAACTCTCCAGTGTCCAGCAGAGCAGGTAATTTCGAGAGGCAAACACTTTACTTGGTCGTCCGCATTAAATTGTCATTAAGTAAAAGCTGGGTAATGCCGGGAATTATTTAATTAGGTACCTGTTACACAGATTGAGATATATGGTTCTTACTTACCTTCCTTTGTAAATAGGTTAACCTGAGGTTTTTATAGTTATTGGAATGTTAAGAGTATTCCAGTTAATTCCGGTAACATCCGGTTAATTTCAGTTACTATAGTTTTTTCCTTTTTTTTATAAAAAATTTTCTTTTTTATTTATTTTTCTAATATCAAAAATTATTACAATACACATTGTTAACACAAACGGAATAATACAGCATAGGTTGTAGGTAAATCTTATTAGGACTAAAGTAATCTCAACTATTAATAATAATATAATTATTGTATATTTTTTATATGTAAATTTATGAACTACAAATAAAAGAAGAAATCGATTCTTAAGGCACTGCGTGTTGAGTGTCGGAACTCAACGCCACACTTTGCCTCGTTATCTGAGCGAGGAAATGAAAATATTAAATATTTCATTCAGTTGGCTGGGAACCGAACCCACAACCGTCACGAATACAGTCCCACACTTGTGCTCCTACGCCACGATAACCACAATGTCCCCTCTACATATTCTGTTGTCAGCGGAAAATGCAAGAAAAATACATAATTATGTATAAAGACAATAATGGAAAATTCACATTTCGATTAGTCAAAGAAAATATTTCAATTTCAGTGACTGAGATTCTTCAGAAAATCAACATATTTCATTGAATATTTTGACTTTGACGTGAAAACCACAAATAACATATTTTCTATACAAATATTGCCTTCTAAACTACGCAATACAGGTTATATTTTCTTCGATACAAATTTATTTCACTGAACATCTAAAAAAGGACTAAAATTCCAGGTCACTTATGCAGAAGTTCATTGAAAGCATGTGAACGGTTCCAATGAAAATGCCTTCTTTGAAAATGTTTCCTTGCAAAACATCACGAACGGCGCGCCATTTTAAAACTTCAAGTTATGATTGAAATATTGCAAGTTGGCATGAGCTCAGGCAGCAGGGAATTTGCGACGATCGAATATGAATTAGGCGTGTGTTTTTGTAGCTTATGTACTTACTTATTTTGTAAGTATATATTTTTAAGAGATGCAAACTAAGCATGGATAAACAATAAGTATATATTTTATGATATAGGCTTAGATAGGCTGGTTGAGGCCGACATGGCGCAGGGACGCAAGCTGTGACTGTAAGCGCGACAGGTTGTGGGTTCCATTCCCTCTCGACACAATGAAATATTTAATATTTTTGTCTTCGTTGTTCACAATGCCTCGAGAATTCGATGAAAAACGGGGAACAGAAGTGTTTTAATAAGAACGGAGTGTCTTTACACTTGGTTCCCAGGTTTTCTCTGCTACCCTGTGAAGAGAAAAAAAATATATACAAAAGCACTTTTTAGTCGCCAAGGCGTACTGTAACGGCTACTGACTATAAATGCAATGGTTGTCATTTTCACTCTGGTAAGTCAAAATTGAATTTAGGTTCCACAATTTTTTTTAAATACTTCATGAATGACGGAACCTAACATTGAGGGAACCTATTAACGCTGTGTTTACAGACGCTGTGTCACTGTGCTACATCGGCAACATTATATTTTCCTATATAATATCATAGTAAAAGTATAATCTGCGAATTTACCACCACTCTGACAACAGAAGGGGGTGTAAAATTGATGAATCACCGATGACCCCACACCCTCCCCGGGGAAGGTTATACGATACCGCTGTGAGCTAATGCAAAAATTGTGTGATATCAATAATTGTACTATATAAAGTTACAAGCCTAATATTTATACTCATCGTGACTTTAATATAAATGACTTTAATATTAAGGTTGGTTATTTTTAACCGACTGCGGCGAAGAAAAAAGAGGAGTTAATCGCTTTCACTACTTCCTATGGGCGGGCAGGTGTACACGACCACTGCAGTCTTCTGAAAATCATAGTGAACATATTTTAAACGCTTTTTCTTCTTTCAGTCCTTTATTTAATAGATCATACATATATCTGGTGAAAATGAAAATGATGAAAGGAGAGTTTTAACACTCTGCATACTCTATTGTGTTCGTGTATAAATATTGATTAGCTTATACGATAACAATTTCAGCTGAGAATATTTCATATCTTTTAGGATGTAATTATCAGTAGTCGAATCAAAATCAAATGAAATCGGCTTCACGCTGTATCCCACACACCGCAGGGTAGACAGAGGGCACATAGTGTAACACTCCGTTCCTCACGTTCTGCCTAATTCTGGAGGCATGATGTTGAGTGGCAGAACTCAATGCCGTGCTTTGCCTCGACACCAGAGCGAAGAAATGGAAATATAAATTTCAGTCAGTACAATCAGTAGTCGGGTTTAAGTTTTTGAACTTAATTTTTACAGATTATTTGTTACTCATACCTGAGTAGAATATGATAAAATGTCCGTGAGAAGTCCTTCGATTTTCCATCATTAAAAAATCTTCTAAATGAAATATGTAAAATATTTAAACTTAAAATTTATATTGCTTATATGACTTTGTTCATTGGCCCTTTTCAATCTCAGGCATTAAAGGAGCCTTAAGGAATTCAATTACTATCAAAAAGGAAAAAAATCTCCAGATATAATAAAATAAGGCCACTCATTCACTCACTATTCATAATAACAAAGTGCCCAGTGCATTATCTTTTATATAACGAAAATGTAAAATCCAGCTTAGTTTAATGTCCTAGTAGCTTGTCCTATCAGCATTTAATTCACTTAGCAGCGCCCGAGGGTATATGAAGAGGCAGCGTATGGAGATGATTCGATTAGAATTCGTTATATCAGTTGCATGTGCATTTTGTAACATGTTGTAATTGATTTTGTATGTGCGTTTAAGGAAGTTAGTCAATGGACGTGCCTTTTGTACCATTAAGAGGTAGAAAAATCGCGAAGCTTCGAGTGAAAAAGTCGTTAGTAAATTTATTAGTACATTTAGTTTTTTGTTTTAACTTAGGTGATTGTGGGTTCAATTTCCGCTCATAGATAAACGATGGAGAAAGTGTAAGCATCAATATCTATACTCGTAAGTCTTAATTACCACGTCGTTTATATTGTACTGACGAATATATTCTATTTTCTTTATGTTATTACTTTTGTACCTGCTATTTTTATCAATTCACTAATACATACAGAGTAATGAATAGATAAGTTCATAAAATCTGGTTTTTCGAAAAACATTATACCCAATTAAAATTATTTGCGTAATCCAACGAATATTACTAGTTTAGTAGAGTGTAAGTGTAAATATAAGATATACAACTTTACAATATAACCTTAAACTGCTCAGCTTCACGCTGTATCCCGTACACAGAGGGAACCTAGGGTTAAGACACTCCGTTCCCCACTTTCTGCTGAATTCTAAAAGCATTGTATGTTGAGTGGCAGAACTCAACGCCGCGCTTTGCCTTGACACCAGAGCGAAGAAATGGAAATATAAACGTAAATAAATATTTCACTTCCTAGAGTTGGGATCGACCCAACAACCGTCGCGTTACAGTCACACCCTTGTGCCGCTGCGCCACTACGGCCTTAAATGTTTGTATCACAATTTTAAAAAATCAACTAAACGAAACAAAATTCACTGAATTGAATGACTAACGAAGCCCTTTGTTTCTAACTGCAACACTCTTCCGAAAACTCAATCGAGTTTACAGAGGACGAAAATTGAAATAAACAACAATATTTTTTTGGAAAATATTTTTCTTATTGTACGCAACTTCTTTTCTCAGAGCAGACGATGAGAATTAATCTTGCAGGTTTCCCTTTGTGGAGTTTTACGTAATTTAGAATACTTTTTTTTGTTATAAAGACTGAATGAACCTAATAGTAAGCAAACATTCCGCTTCCCACTTTTCGTCCAACTTTCGAGATATTGCGTGTTGATTGCGGAATCCAACGCCGGGCTTTGTCTACCAGAATGAGTAAAGGAAAATAAAGGGAATCAAACAACAACAAAGCATCTTTGCCTATGTTCTATCATTTTAAAGGAAATTTATTTCTTTTGGCATGAGTTTTATTGACACTTATTGCAATGTCAGTTTAAAAAAAATTTTTTTGCATACACGTTACGAATATCTTCATTACAAATATGATTTTGTTATACTAGAGACTTAAACGTGGCCTCGCTTGTTTAAACTTATTCTTATATTATAGCCGAGGGATAATATTGTTCAAAAAAATATATTCTATTTTCAATGTGCCCTTTGTAATAAAAAAAAACAGCTTCACGGTTTATACCGCACACAGCAGGGTAGATAGAGGGAACATAATGTTAAGACACTCCGTTCCCCATTTTCTGCCCAATTCTTAAGGCATTGCGTGTTAAGTAGCAGAACTAATAGCCGCGCTTTTGCTTAGGGCGAAGAAATAGATATATCAACGTTAATTAATATTTCACTTTCTCGAGTGGGAATCTAACCCACAACCGTCGCGTTACAGTCACACCCCTGTGCCGCTGCGCCACGACGGCTTCTACTTTGTAATACCTCTAAGAATATGTGCACAAAGATTCATGACAATCAATTAATTAGTTTTGGCGTAAAAGCGTAATAAAAAAAATACATTGATGATAATATAAGATTTTTTAATAAATTATTATAAGTACAAATATATTTTCAATACCACTGTATTATAAAATTGAAAACGAACAATACAAATAGGAAGTATAAAAATAAACATAATACATCAAAACAAATCGAAGTCCCATGGAGAGTGCTTAGAAAACACATTTTATACGAGTGCCTGGCTAAGTGGCTATCTT
>DWGR01005701.1:0-10200 GCA_018247715.1 Heliconius burneyi
ACTATTAATCCTCAAAATTTCAGCTTCGTTAAAATGACGTAGGTTTTGGGGCCCTGGGATCTCAGTCTACTATAAAATTGACTAATAATGCCTTAAACAATTGTAACAAGTGGTAATATTGTGACAATGATTTATTTCCGCGACCTTGTAGATCTTAGTAATATTCATTTGGTATATAAAATGCTGCTTTAATATAACATGAAACTATGATCTACATTTTTATTATTTAGATCATTAGTTGATTTATTTATTTTTCAATAAATTTGGATATTACATTCAGTACTTGTGAAAATTGATTTTGTCAATACAGTTATTATAGGTTATTATATATAAATAATTAAAGAAAGTAAAATTGATTATTAACAACCAAAATTTATCAATGAAATTCGTATTCTTCTACTTCGCTACTATTTCCATTGTCTTTAAAAATATTAAACGTATTTATTCATAAACATATAATATCACAATCATTAATATTATTCTTAATCAATATCATAATACGTAAATGATATTTAGGCTAAGAATACGTTAGATATTAAATTTCAGCGTTATTTTAGAGCTCAACGCATGTAGAGCGGGCTAGCGAGCGAAAGTAGTATCGCGGTGGTCAGCCTTGGCTTGTAAGAAACTTTGTAGTGTTGTCAGATTAGAGCACTCTATTAGATCTTTTATATCAATTAAAAGTTTATATAATATAATTGTGTTGCTGTCTTTTAAAATAGTGGCGCATAGTGTCTCTATTATATTTCGAATCGGGTTTCATACTTTTATCACACTGCTATCACACAGCAGGGTAGGGGGACCTAGTGTCGTTAACAAAAAATATTAAATATTTCATTTCCTCGAGTGAAAATTGAACCCATAACCGTCACATATACGTTATTATTTTTTAACACTTGTCAATGTTAAGTAATATTGTTTGTTATTAAGTAATATTACAATATTAAAGAAAGGTTTGTAAATTATAACATAAATAGTCACTAAAACACTAAAAATGGGCTTACCAATTTCTATATATAAATAATTATAATAAGATTCATAAAAATATAATTGGCAGAAAGTGGGGAACGGAGTGTCTTAACACTAGGTTCCCTCTGTCTACCCTGCTGTGTGCAGGAAACAGTGTGAAGCTGATTTGATTTTTGTTAAAAATATAATTAAATGAAGAATTATTACAATTTTTAAAGTTATTATTAAATTATACCTAAAGATATAAATTTAGCATCACATATTTGAAAAGTGATATAATTTGTACAAAACTAACACGATTCGATAAGACATTGCACAAGAACGGAAGACGGTGAAACCTGTTTACATCTTGCGGCTTATGTAACGCAGAGATGCTGCGCACATCCTTACTTATTCATTCACTTGCTCTGCTATTTCTATTGTGATTGCTATATTACGGCTAGTTACCTATATTTACGAACGTTTATATACTAATGTTTATATATACATTAGTATATAAACGTTCGTATATATATTCTATTATAGTTAAGTATTCAAATATAAAGTTATTTTGATATTTTTCTTATTTAAGTATTATTTACCTAGATTGATAAATAGATTTTAATATTTATATATAATCTTATGTATGTATATATACACAATTTATAAATATACATATTTGATTGATTAATTGAGTCAAAAGCGCGGTGTAATGTTTTGTCACCCAACACGCAAATGGACGCAAAGTGGAGAGTTATATTTTGGGTAACGTTATTTTAAAACTATAGTGGAACCTTAAATAATCATATTGAATATATATTATGATAAGCTTCATATTACGTCTGTCAAGATACTCAATGTATGAACGACAAGTGGTTACATTATTCGAATGCTTCTTTGTTGTAACTTAACATGTACATATGTTTTATTCAAATTTATGTGAATTGTTTTTATCCTTAGAGTAAAAGCTTTCTCTTCAGACACTTTTAGAATAATGCATTCTAAACATTTAAATAAATAAGTATGTTCTTGTTCGCTATCTCCTGAGAATACTGTACAAATCAAATTAAATAATTTAAACACAAAAAAAAAAACAAACATAAATTAACTTAAACATAAGACAGATACAAGAAAAAAGGCAGAAAAAAAACTAATGTACATATCAGAAAAATATACTGATAAATAAAAATATATATTAAATTTATATTGTAATTACTATGAAAAATTGATAAAGATTATTTATATATAAATGTAATATTGTAATCATATTTAAAAATAAATATTTATATATTATGACAACTAAAACAACATTATATTAAATATATATAATATAATTTGTCTAAGGTTTATGAAGGTTTATGAAACGAACGCACTCGTTGAACTCTTTTGTACGGACAATGATCAAATTCCAATATGAGTAAAACAACCAACCGTTTTAACTGTGCTTATTGGCTAGATATTGTATGATTATGATTACGATTATTATATGTGATTAATTATTAAGACATCATATATAATGATTAGTATATAAGATTAGTCTCAATAATAATAAAATGTAAGGAAATTGTATAAGAATAAAAATACAATAAATCAAACCAAATAAATCTCATTAAATCTGGCAAATTGTCTTCACTGTTTCAGTACAATTTCTGTAATAAATTTTATTACAAAAATTATATTTCGAAATACGCAAAACTTTTATCGGAGTAAACTAGGTTACGATATAATTCACGTAATTCGGCTTAAGGCAATGGCAAAGTGAATGGCAAAAACTAAGCCCTTAAATTTTATAGTGTGAAAGTATAATATTATTTGTTAATATAAATAAATAATATGTAATAGATAGATATTTTACATTATAATAACTAACAAATACTTGTTAGGATGTAAACTAAGAAAAATCATCTCGATTGAAGAACAGAATGTCTCAAAAATGATGATTCTTTCGTTACGTTTTTCTTTAATATTTTCGAATGTTTGTATATTGAACAATTTAATTTATTAATTAGTAATATTTTATTTAAAAAATGAAAAAAATATATTCCAATGATTTAACAACAAATTATTTTGCATGATAATATTGTTAATTAGTTTGTGGTGTCGTTAGTTTTTACACAAGATATTGTATTATACGATATTAATTTTAACGCAATTAAGCCAGAGGCAAAATTGAAACAGCTTAGTATAAGACATATAACTTATAAGAGACTAGTAAAAAAGATTATCGACCAGTAATCGTCATTGAGTAAAAACAGAATATAATTTAAGTTGAAATAAGAAACAAATGAGCGATTCGTCTTGACATTTCGTTATTTTGGATGTTTGAAGTGTCAAGTGACCTTTAAAAAACTAGAATACGTCTTATTAATGTTCTTGTAAAATCAAAATATGAAATAACGCCATGGCCGGCATACTTGGGACGTATACAATAGTTAGAAGAATAGATTTAATATTATTTAATATTTAGTTTTATGCCATGAAGCGACCACGATGGGGGGATGAAATATCAATTTTTTACTATCTAGCTCCAGAGCTAGAGGTAGCGAAGCAAAGAGCGCGACGTTGAATTTTGTCACTCAATACGCAGTGCCTCAAGAAGTCAGCACAAATTAGGGAATGTAATTTTCTTAATGGGAACAGAGTGTCTTAACACTAGGTTCCTTGACTGCTTCTAGAAACACGCTAACCTGCTATATGCGGGATACAGCATTTTATTTACAGCACAAGATCAAACATTTCAAATCATATATAACAATATATAATACATAAAAGATAATGTTAACATGACTTACTCGCAGACCTACATTTATATAACTTCATAATTGATAGATCCCAATATTTTATAACATTTGGAAGAGTATCTACATATATATAAAAATATACTTAAATATTGAATATAGGCTTTTCAGTGTTGAGTTTTGGTATGTATCTCAATATTGATAAGAAACTAAGAAGCGAATGTCACATGCGGAAGACAAATTATGAAAGAGAAAAAATAATTTATTTTTGCACTCAAAATACTGTCTTAGTATAATAAACGTAAGATAACTATTATCTTTTGAATATTTACGATGCATAACGGAGTTAATACAATTAATAACATAAATCTGAGTTCGAATGTTTTTTCCAATGTGTGGACCTTGAGTTAAACAATTCCGGCCCCTTTCCATTCGTTGAGAAACGAAGGAAACTATTAGCCGCTAGTTACATTTACAATAACTCCATTATATTTTAGAATTTATTTAAAGTAATTAAATAAAATACATTTAATCATTATTGAAATTTGCACTTTAACTAATATTTGTATATTACAAAACAAAACATTTTCAAAATTTTACAATTGTTATTTATATTTTCGATATTTTAATAAAGATACGTGACTTAGACTTTAAATGTATCTCGTGTGGGAAACCACACGAGCGGAAACTAATATAGGCTTACAAAAAGAAGTCTTACTGTCCATTCATAATAAACTCACTTTTTAAAACTTAGTTAAGAGTACAACTACAACGAAAATCATACAAAACAATTTCCTTATAAATTATTTTATTTATTATGCATAGTAATACTAACAATCGGAATAAGGTTATTAATATTTGAAACTTTAGTATTAATAATGTACTTGTTAAAATTTAATTTTGAAAGACGGGTGCGGCGTATACGCAATCAAACGTTTGTTGCGGCCCAGCACACCACTGGTTATTAAATATTCTGAACCCTTTCCAATGTTGAGCAATGGACGGCGAAGGATAATTTTAATTCTATTTGTAACGGCCAGATGTTGATCTAGTTAAGTATTTAGCACATTAACACCAGGTTTGGGTTAGAATAGAATATTAAGTATGATTTACATAGATTAATTTATATTTTATATGAAACTTAATACAAAAAAAGTATCAAAAATGGCATCAAAAACTTAAACATCGTATAAAATTTTATTAACCAATATTTACTTAAGCATTTAATTAATTACTAAGCAAAATAATGTAGCTGTAAGCTTTTGTATAACAATTGTGTGAAGCCAACTGATTAGAAACAGTATAACAGAATACACATATTAACAAAGACTGTAAAGAATTCAGACAAGGACGTTACGCATGAAAAATGTAAGTTGTGAAAGAGCTAACTTGAAAATTTCTTTGAAAAATACAATTTATACTTAACATTTTGAAACTTTTGTATGGACAATTAAAAGCCAAGTTACTATTCGCATTGACTTTTTAAGTTTTGGGCTTAAAAATATTTGGAGGGAACGATGGGACTAACATTTTTGTATTTTATTTACTTAAAAAGTCCCTAAATAAAAACAGATTAAAAAAGAAAAACATTTGGAGCGGTATTTTAAAAATGCTTGCATAAAGTTCAAGACGCAATTTCGAAGAATCTTACTACTCACTCTTGGTGGTCTTCTACAATCTCTAACGCAAAGTCTTATCTTTCTCTCTCTTTAGTTTCGTAAATGTGTTGCCTGTTAGTACTTAGTAGCAAAAGAGTTTTGTGTATAAAGATTACAAACTATTTATACTAAAGCCAACATTCTAGATTTCTAGTATTTGGTCTAATAGGAATAAGTTTATTATCTCATGCTTTTTAAAGTTATTAAGAATACTAACAAAGCATCTCGATTAACTCAGAAACGCTTATGTAATGAATAGGTCGACGTCAAGATGGAATATTTAGATATGATGATATTATATTACTTCCGTTTCCACTACTATTGAAAGTTATTTTATGCTTAAAAAATATGTTATCTTAAGTAATATGGCGTATTAAAGATCACTTTTATATAACCTATACATATTAATATTACCAGCAAAAAATTATGAACCTAAAACCTTATGAAATAAAGGAGACCGTTAAAGGAGATGCTTGAAAAAATAAGGGAAGATAGGTTGATATTTGAACCTAAAACCATCACCTGCAGTTAAATATACATTTTTTGTTTCATTTATTTATGTACCACACATGAAAGAAAGTACAGAAAATATATACTAAAAGAAAGAATGTGTACAAAGAATAACTTATCTCTGATAGAGATCTCTACCAGAAATCCATGTAGGAGATATTGAGAGAAACGATTCGGGTGCGGTATTATTATATTTTTTCTTCAGTTTTACGTTTTATCCTGTATATAGCAAGATAGGTAGGCAGTGTCAAAAATATTACATACTGGCTGACGTAACAGTGATATTAATATTAAAATTTGTTGAATTTTGAAAAAATATATCAATGAAACGAAACTTTTCTTAAAAGTAATATTACATGATATCTTGTAATATGTCGATAATAATAATTTTTTGCATTTTTTTGCATGCTGCGTTAATTAAACACTAATGTGTACATATCAAGTTTCAAAGCTGTTGTACAAGTTTTATATTATTCATACAAATAACAACTACGAAAATATGCTAGAGCTTTGGAACTATTATTTAATTTTTCTACACCACACTGCATACGAGATGCAAGTGCAGGATAGCAGGGTAAGCAGAGGGAGCCAAGTGTTAAGACACTCCTCTCCACACTCTCCGCCGATTTCTGAAGGCATTGTGTATTAAGTGGCGCAACTCAACGCCGCTTTTTGCCTCGATACCAAGGCAAGGGAAGAAAAATATTTAATAATTCATCTCCTCGAGTAGGAATGGAACCCACAACCTGTCGCTTTTACAGTCACATGTATGTATCACATAATATAATTAATATAGCCTAAATTGTAAGTGATGATCTAATCTATTAATAACGCTTAACGGTTAAAAAGCTGTTATTATTTTTATCAACGTTTTTGAAAATAGTTAATATATAAAAAAATCAGCTACACGCTGTATCCCGCATGCAGTAGTGTAGGCAGATGGAACCTAGTGTTAAGACATTCCGTTCCTCACTTTCTGCCGAATTCTAGAGGCATTGGGGGTTAAGTGGCAGAATTCAATGCCGCATATGATATATGATTTACTATTATATTAAATAACACAATTTATGTCCGGTGAAGTAATCATATTTGATGAAGATAAGTTAACAAGCGGATATAAACTGCAATTATCTATGAAATTGTACGAAATTAAGTATTGATTTTTAAATTAAGTTGTGATCATATACTTTAGTTAAATATCTTGTATTCATATACGAAATAAAATTATAGTTAAGCCTTTCTAGAATGGAAAATTAATTACGTTCAGGGTCAAATCATGTCCAATAAATGTTATACTTGTTACTAAATTAGGTTTTTTAAAGCATAACATGTGTGTATAATAACAAAATAATATAATTTTTAAATAACATTTTTTAAATTTTTTAAATAAATGCTAGTAATAAGTGAAATATCTTACCATAGGCAAGGCAAACGGTCAAAATAGCAAAATGTGCACTAATCCTCATGTTGTCGATGTGTGGTGACGTCCGCGCGTTGAACTCAGCCCGGCAGCACTGGCGCGTGCGCAAGCGCAGGCCGCTGCTACCACCGTCGACGCACTATCTATAGTATGGGCAATATTTTCTGTCCAAACTTGACTTTAAATTTTTTTTATGAAATTTTATAGAAAAAAAAAATACATGGAGATGCTGTTAAATAAATCAAGGGGAGAAATTATTAATTCTGAAACTTGTAAAGATTTTTATTAAAAAGATTAGAAAAACAACAAAGCGAATTTATAACCTTTTAAATTGGCAACATAAATACTAATTATTTTATATCAAATATTAAACCACATAAAAGTAAATATCGATAGCCATACTATGAATTTGGGCGTCGTTGAGTTCGAGTTACCTATTACGAAAACGGCCATATACCTCGCGCGGCGTGCTTTGTGTGACAATATCACACGGATATAAAGAACTGGATAAGCTTTTTATTTATATTGTTAGACTTTTTTGTGACTGATGAACGATTGTCTGTAAGTCTGTGTTGTATCAGTGCTTGTCGATAATTGGAGATCTTTTTCATATTGGGGGAGGAATTGGTTTACTTAGTTTACATCTCAATTTTAAATAATAAGCGTAAAAGGTTAACCTTTTTTTCATGAAGTTGTTAAATTCAGGCTACAATAACATTTTAATATGAATTGTCATGTAGAATAGAGGTAAGGGCAGTGACATGATATATAAATCTTTAGTGTAGAAAATAAATTTCATGGCTAAATCGAAAAGAACGGAAGTGAAGCCGGGAAAGAAAAGCTAGTATTTTAATATGTTTTAAGTAACTTATATTTGTATATTGGTTTGTAATTTTATATTAAAACGTTATTGAATTTGAATCTTGATACCTTTTAATTTATCAAATTTTAAAGAATAATTTTATAATATGTCTACGTCAAAGATTTTGAGGTTAGATTTTTAACGCACCTTTTCTGCCGCTTTTAAGTATTTATGACAATAAGTGTTTTTAATTGTAATAATAAGTCTTACAATTTTAAGACACAATTTTAAAATGAAAATAAGTTCACATTGACCTTTACCTAGTAATTACTTATTAAAACGGAAATATTTCGAGCAATAAAACTTGAATGAAAGTAAAAGTAAATTGTTTTTTCAAAGTTCATTTATTGCTAAATTTTAAGAACTAATTAAACTTATTAAAAATAAAGTATATATCTTTTGTATGTTTTTTGTTTAGCCTCACACTGTACCCCTTACATAGCAGGTATAGGGAACCTAGTATTAAGTTTTTAATTCTTCATCGAATTCTGGAGTCACTGCTTATTGAGTGCACCACGCTCTGCCTAATTACCAGAGGGTGAAACATTAAAATATCTAATATTTAATTGACGTCAAGTGGGAATCGAACCTATAACCTGTCATGTTAACTGTATCATATTTGCTTTCATGAGGTCTTCCAACATAAACATATAATCTAATTATAAATGCATGTATGTACATAATCATGTACTTGATTTGCGTGCCGCCATTTAAATCCCAGTCAGCATATACTATAGCTTTTTAAAAAACATACAATAAGTACCTAATGCCATTTTACATCTGATAAATATCTGTCACAAAATGTAAAATTTACATTTCTTTAAGCTAACTTAAAGCTTTATATAACGTCATATTTAAATTATACATAATTAAAGATTTGTTATTTATTAATGATCGATAAAGATATCATAAAAATTGTATCAGTTACGCAAACATTGATGTAAGAATAAACCGAATCGTGTTACTGAAGAAATGTCGACCAGCTAGCTGTACTTGTACGGCGATATAACATGCTGTCTGGTGGGTCTTTATATATGAAATTATAATCAATCACAATCCCGTCTTGTAGTTGGCATATTCGTGACTGAATACGTTAATTGTGATTGGTGGATTCGAATCTAAATTAAGCTAAATTGATAAGAAATAAAATGTAAATAAATCAGCTTCACGCTGCATCCCGCACACGGCAGTGTATTCAGAGGGAACATTGTATTAAGAGACCCCATTCTTCAAAACTCAACGCCGCGCTTTGCCTTGACATCAGAGTAAAGTAATGAAAAGAAATGTTTCTTCTTCTCGACAGGGAATCGAACCTGTCGCGTTTATAGTTACATGCTTGTGGCTATAAACGCGACAGTCGCCACGACTGGCCTATTAAGTTCAGTTTCCCGCACACAGCAGGATAGTCAGAGGGAACCTAGTTTTAAGACACTTTATGCTGAATTCTGAAAGCATTGGGTATTGAGTAACATAACTAAACGCCGGGCTTTGTCTTTTTTTTTATGGTAAAAGGACAAGGCAAACGAGCGTTCGGGTCACCTGAGGGTAAGTGATCCCCGCCGCCCACGACCCCGTGCAACACCGGCCTTTAAGGTGGAGGTAGACGCGCTTTTTGAAGGTACCCGTATCATATCGACCTGGAAACACTGCCGCGGATAGGCCATTCCACAGTTCCGTGGAAAAAGCGCGTGGAAGGAAATTTCTACGAAACCGCACAGCAGTAGAGTGCCACGTATCCAGGTGGTGCGGATGATATTTAAGTTTGTGACGTACTGTGCGGTTGGAAAATTCAGCGGCAGGTAATAGGTCAAACAGTTCTTCAGAACACTCCCTATGATAAATGCGATAGAGAGCGCACAGCGAGGAGACGTCTCTACGCAAAGTGTCAAGCCTATCACAGATCATTGGATCCTTAATGATACGAACGGCTCTACGTCGTATGCGATCAAATGGGACAAGCTGATACTGGGGTGCACCAGCCCAGAGATGAGAACAGTACTCCATATGAGGCCGAACCTGGGCCCTATATAGGGCCAAACGGTGTTTTGGCGTAAAGTACCGTCT
>DWGR01005702.1:0-10200 GCA_018247715.1 Heliconius burneyi
AAAGGTAAGAAAAGAACCTAATAAATATATAAATAAAGCAGCTACAATAGACTAAGTTACTTAGAACAACATTAGGTACATGTTTGTGCTGTTCGTCAAAGAGACTGAGGACGCAAAGTTCAAAAGCTAAAAAAACGTGGTTCTTTGTACAAATGGGACAAAGGGTTAAGGACTACTTTATTTGAAAATGGATTTATACTTAAAATAACTTATTTTTAAAGACCAAATACACTCTTTTCTCGTAGAACAGGTAGACAGAGGCAATATAGTGTTCAGACACTACATTCCTCACTTGTTATTGAAAGTAAATTAAATTTTCACCCTATCAAACCTACAACCACTACGTTTATAGTCATAGGCTCTTCACAATAATAAAGACTTGTCCCATTAAAAATACTTGTAATTTAAAAAATGCTAAATCATATATGTTTATCTTGTTTTTATTTCATAAAAATCCAAATTGAGCGTCCTTCAAAATTGAGCGTCCGTCCAAGCAAAGGACAGATTTAGCTCATCTGCAATTTAAATTAATCTACAACCTAATGTTGAGTCACATGACGCCATCATGTGTCGTATTTTGTAGGTACATTTTAAAATGTCAAATTTACATATATTTACATTGTTTTGTGGAAAAAGAATAATTCTATTTGATAAGTTACCTATTATTATATTATATTTTTAAATAAAACATTTTCAACGCTAATATATATAATATAAATTATTTCTTGACATAAAGAGCTTAACAATTAGAATACTTGCTCATGTAGTAAGTAGTTTCTTCAAACTTGATTTTTAAAAGAAACTGCAATTTACCTGCAAATAAAGAAATACATTATAAATAGCACGTTCCAAGAAAAAATATAATTTCACATTCAATTTAATCTCTCTTAAGTGCGTAAATAGAGAAAAACTCGTTAAAAACGTGGTGAACGACCTTCCAAAATGACCAAAACGATACTCTCAAAGGACTTTGGCCTCCTTTAGCTTCGAAAGTGTCAATTGACAAGCGGGAATGGAAAAATATAGCCCTCCGACGACTTGGACGTTTACACGATTCATTGGTTCAGTGAATTATAGCTTCCTTTTACAGCTATTTTTATATAAATATAAGCAAAATGTAATTTTGTATCATCGTCAAGGCCGTCGTGGCGTACTAGGGTAGTTTCTGATTGTATACGGTGATTGTGGGTTCGATCTCCCATATGGAGGTTTGATCTATAAGCATTTACATACGACAAACCCTTTCCATATATATGCGGCAATTAAATAAAGCGTGAGACCAACAAAATATATTATAATAAGTATGTATAAGTTAAATTTTCCTCTAAAGTATATTTAATCAATATAGGTTGTTAAGTAAAAAATCTATAATCTAAGTATGATCACAAAAAATACCACATCAAAAGCACTGTCGGGAAAAAAACGTCGCATTGCTCACATTTACATTTCTTTATAAAGTATTTTTCCAATATGATTCCGTCTATCTTTATTATTGCTAACAATATTTCAAATTGATACGTTCTTTGTTACTCAGTGTAAGTATCTTAGAGGTTTAAAACAATTCTTCTTTAGTCTAAAGAAACTTATTTTTTTAGCTTCACGCTGTATCCTAGAGGTTATCCGAAGGTAACCTTGTGTTCAGACACTCCGTTCCCCACCTTGCGATGAATTCTAGAATAACTGCGTCCTGAGCGAGAGTTACCAGAGCACCTATATTGAGGAGAAAATATTTCCTCGAGAGGAAATCGAACCCACAACCTTTCCTGTTTAATCACATGCTGGTAACGCGTTTGCGTCACGACTGGCCTCTATTCTATTCCTTAACCACCTTATAACAATAAGGGAACAAAATGAGAGAGTTCAATTAGGCAAACTGTACGCACGTGCGTAATAGTAACTCGTTAAACTCAGTTGAGCTCTCTCCAGGGACCAAGAAGACCGGTAGAACTGCCTTTTAGACTTTAGATTATGTCAAAATGTGTATAATTTCTTGTTTGAACCAAACAATAATTTTATATTTCTTGGTTAATTTTATTTTAGAAATACTAAATAATAGTAATTGGAGTGCAGGCAGTGTAGAATAAATTGAGAGGTGGTGTAAGAGCTCAAAGTGTGACTGTAAACGCGCCAGGTTTTGGGTTCGATCCCCGATAAGCTACTGGACTCAACACATTTCGGCAGAAAATGGGGAATGGAGGGTCTTAACATTCTCCCTCCGTCTAACCCGCTGTGTGCGATATACAGCTTAATTAAACAAAGACTGATTATCATATATCTATTTTTTTCTTATTTAAATAGGCCTTAATACGTATAAAGTATTACCCGCATTATATTTCTAACTAAGCATTTAATTATAAGCTTTATGTGTTTGTTTAGTCCTGCTACATAGATTTATCACCTCGCAAGGGTTTTTATGAAAACGTATGGTATAATGAAATTATAACATGGCATATTAATAAGTTTAACCACTAACCTGTTGAAGGAGGGACAATGAAAGATGGCTAATTACACCTTTCATAAAAACATGGAGAATGGGCTAATAGACTAATAAAAATCTACTTTTATACAAATATTTTTAGTGTCATGATAAATATTACATGCGATTAATTCAAAAATTGAAGCCAACATGGCGCATAGGCATAAGGATGCGACTGTAAATGTATCATGGTTGTTAATTTGATTCAATCAATAAATAAAACGTTTTTTAATAATATAAATACGAAGATTATTTATTTTTATTTAAAAAAATAAAGAATCCCGCAGGGTGAGCACTCCCCCTGCTACCTAGTAGGTCTAATCTTTATTGAGCAAGCAATATTCTTTTAATAAACTAAACAATAGCTTCCAATTATTCAAATCTATAGTTGTATCGTATTTTTAGTTCACCTTATTACATGGCTTTAGAATATTAAAGATTTAATTTTCAAATGAACGCCATCTACGGCTGTATCGCTCAGCGATGCAAAAACGGTTAACGCTTATTAGCCCATTTGCCTCTTTAGGTCGCGTTCTCGGGGGTGGCGTTGTCGATGTCGATAGCTAGTTTTGCAAATTTCTTCGATTAATATTTAAAATTGCTCAGCTTCGTTTGAACCAAGAGATGGTACCAAATGATTAGTATTTGAATGCCCTAAATGTTTTGTTTAATATCTTAAGAGAGTAAATTTTGTGAATTTTGTAAATATAAATATAACGACTACGAGTACTTACGTCACCATATGTAGGTATTGGAAAGCAGGTGATCGTTAATAATCGTTATTTTTTGATAAGATTATGTCAAAGAAAATCAGTCACGCTGTATCTCGCACACAGCAGGGTAGGCAGAGGGAACCTACTGTTAAGTTGCAGTGTGTATACCCCACTATGTGCCGACATCTGTAGGCATTGCGTGTTGAGTGGTAGAACTCAACGCCGCGCTTTGCCTTGACACCAGAGCGAAGAAATGGAAATATAATGTGATATCGCAAAAAATGTAATTTTTGGATACTTAGTATCTAATGTATTTTGTTTTCGACATTAAACCTTTTGATGTTCTTTTTAGAACTTTTGTTCATAATTTATTATTACACCAGACACTGACAATGGTTTATAGAGTTCCGTATACAAGGGATAAAAAGGGATCCTATAACTAAGACTCCGCTCTTCCGGATACGAAAGTAAATTGTAAATACAATTCAAATTTTCGAAGTCAAAAATATATTTAATACAATAATAACATATTAAATAAACCGAACCTTAAATTTCTCTTAAGAAATCTTAATATAATACATTCAAAACGAATTTAAGAATATGTAACAGCCATTCATATGAAAGTATTGTCGTGGGTGGACAATGCATGCTCGGCCACAATTGGGTTCGTTCACTCGCGACCCACGCGCGTTCGATCCTTTTAAGTTATTCTCAAGAAATTTCTGAGAGCGATGAGCTTACATTGAGGCAGATGACCGCTTGCTATCCATTTACGCTATACACAGTGGTAACGACTGACGTTTTGTTTTAAAATATTAGTCTGTGGCGAAAGAAAAGATTTTTTTTTTAAAATTTATAACTAAAGTAAATGTCTTCCATGTGCAAGAACAAGTAAAAATATTTTTAAAATTATGATTTTATAACATGGCAACGAAGTTAATACAAACACAAAAAAAATTTTTTAGGAATTTTAGGGATATTTGAGGGATTCGTACCTCAAAAAGTATTGAAGGTAAAAACGGAACCGTTATACTAAAGACCGTCTCGAGCTCGCGTGGAAGTATCAAGTTGGAATTAATGTCAAATGTTTAGGCCTATGGTCCTTAGGAGTACAGAAAAAATCAAGCATCTCAGTCAAAGCAATCAGAAGATGCGGGCATTTATGCATCGTCTATAATGCATTTTATATGAAAATCGCCGGTTAATCAAATAGGGTATTTCTGTTGACTACTACTACCTATGAAATGTCGCACGTAGAGAACTTTTAATACAAAGAAACAACTTATATTTTCAATTTCTTTTGATATCAATATGATGATGAGATATTTATATACAATAGTGCATATACCCCAATCTTAACTTTTGTAAGTCGTATTTCCCGTTTGATCTACAATCGTGAAATGGGTACCGAAGCCTCCGTAGGAGAGTCCTAATCTTTGTAAATCATTATTTTAATTTGTAAATAATTGCAAATTCCTTAAATAAATAAGTATTAAGTTTATATTAGTATTATAACAAGGATTATCTCAAGGAGCATATTACCACAGGGCTCCAGAAATTACCTACCCCAATTTGTTCCGAACAAATATATATCCCGAGGTTTATAAAAGAGTAAACTTTTAGCTACACAAAGACTGAAAGGCGCCTTCGGGCTCTCGGGACCAATTCACTATTTTACGTTCGCACATTCACCAGAGGAGAGAATTTGCGCGAAGTATGCATGTGAGCCTTATTGAATACACTTAAGTTTACCTGCTCATATTAAGAGGTTCACAGGTAGAATGATTTATTATAATAGTACCATAATATTTTTTGGTTATGTTGTATAATAAATTCCTTCGTGACGTAGTCTGATTTTAAGCGAAATGGTTCTGGGTTCGATCCTCTATTAGTGAAATTATTATTCTTTCTTTAATTTCCCCGCTCTTAATAGTCGAGGCCAGTCGTGGCGCGGGGGCAGAAGGTTTGACTGTAAACCGACCGGTTGTGGGTTCGATTCTCACTCGAGGAGATGAAATATTTATTTAAATTTTAATTTCTTCGCTCTGGCATCGAGGCAAAGCGCGGCGTTGAGTTCTGCCATTCAACACGCAATGCCTCCAGAATTCGTGGGGAAAAGAGTGTCTTAACACTAGGTTGCCTGTGCGTCAAGCTGATTTCTTTTTATTTTCTTAATAGTCTAAGTGGTGTTGACTTTCACCACTCAACTTGAAAATTACACGGACTAGAAGAATAATTTCTGTCTAAGCTGCTGTGCGGGGAAAACATATTTAACAAGATATTGGTATATAGTAGCATGTTTTATCGTATCATACTAGAACAACATATAAATGTGAAAGTTTGGGAGGATAGATGTTTGTTCCACTTTCAAGCACAAACTACTGAACGGTTTTTCGTACCCAACCAAATATCACATGAGCTACAATTTATATAAAGATTTTGTATAATTTGGCTATAATATGACAATAAGTTGAAGCGAGCTAAGCCGCGCGTGCTTGTTAGTAAGCGCATTAATTAATCGCTAAAGCAGGAGCACATTTTTAAAGTTAATTTTATAAAATATTTAAGTTTAGCCAAAGGAATCGTTTTCCAGCGTCCAAAAAGTGTCAGAGCCAACATTTTCTTAATGAATTTCTTTGTGGACCTGCCAATCTCAAATCCCAGTACTAAGACTTTTCGCCAAACATTTAATGAGAAAAACATTTCGAACAGAATTTATTTACTTGGTTTTAAATTAGCAAATAAAAATTATTAAGCGTCACAAATGTGCTCATTGATCAGTCACTTCTATCGTGTAGTTAATTAAATGTTAAATGCTGAATAAAAATTTCTTGAATACAAGTTAAATGAACTATAAAATATTTAATAACCATGGAGGGCAATGAAATGTTAATATAAAGAGAAAGTAATTAACAAAAACTTAATTATCAGGACAGTGTTTGCTAACAGTTAACTTGTATAATTTTGAGCTAATTTATAATTTTTTACTCAACAGGTGGGTGTGAAAAATTAAAATTAAATCAGCTTCACGCACTCACCAGGGTAGGCAGGTAGGGAACCTTGTGATAAGACACTCCGTTCACCAATTTCTGCCGAATTCTGGAGGCATTGCGTGTTAAGTGGCAGAACTCAACACCGCGCCTTGACAACAGAGCGAAGAAATTGATGTATATGTAAATAAATATTTTACTTCTTCGAGTGGCGATCGAACCCACAATCGTCGTGTCACACAATTATGCCGCTGCGCCAATGACCAATTTTTGTTTCTTTTTCAATGTTTTAGTTAGTTAATTCTACCAGGTTTTAAATATACATACGGAAATTTTACTTACAATTTATATCTAGATATAATATGTTGTCATTCATGATAAATCTAAGTCTTAAAAGTTCTAAGCAGCCATATGTACTCGTATATCTAAGGTATCTCTTTGTTCGAAACGTGCCGTATAACTTGCGCCAAATAGCTCTTCAACCAATATCGTCTCGGAGATAAACCTCCAGCTGATACATAGCTCTAATATATTCAGAGTATGAAAAACCGTAAGAGCCTTCGGGGCACTGAATCTTCCTGCCATCCAATTTCGGTGGGCATGTTTGAAGTTCTAGACGTCTATTATTGCTTCAGACGTCCTCATGAAAACTCATGAATACTCGAACTGATAAATGTGGAATGTAATATGATTAGAGAATTTCCAATTTTATTCAAAATTTAAATTTTATTAATCTTTACACAATTATTAATAATTCCACTATTATTATTAAAAATCTTAGACAATTGGATAGAAGTTAAATTTGTCTCTTTGGATTAGGTTATCTTAATATATAATTCGGCATAAAAGATTTCTTATTGAAAACGAAATTATTAGGAAAGGAAATAAAATGTCTTCTGTAATATGAAAAGAAAAGCCACAGGCGAAAGCGTGATGAATAAAATGGGAAGTGTTCACGCATTATATAGCATTTTCGGTGCTTAAGGCGTTACGGATACCTGTCTACGTTGCCAAATAGTAACGAGATTCAGCAATTTGCGTACCTCGTCCTTATTTACCTGTCGCATGTATAAGCACAAACGCCAGATAGTATTGAATAAATTGTGTTTTAGAAGTAGGCGGAATATTCTAAGTACTAATAATATTTAAAATTTTGGTTTTAAATATTTATTAATTATAAAGCCTAAAAAATCCAATGCATACCCGAACATCATAGAAATTGTATCATTACGGGGGTGTCCGGGCAAGCAAATAGCTGCGAAGAGAAGTACAACAACGTAAATTTAAAAAAAGTAAAGTAAAATATACAACTATTTTAAAGAGAGTATTAAAAAAATAATTACAATTAAAAAAAAAGGTAACTGGAACAAGTTTTGTCCTTAAAGTTAGAGTAGCACTGCACTGTACAACATGTTGCGGCGAGCGCCGGTAAGTTTGGGACGGGGCAAAGCGGTCGCCACAGTTGCCCGCGACAGATTCGATTCGTCCGACAGACACCGTCGACCACTAACACGATCTCGGAGCGTTCCACATCACTGGTTTAGTATATTAACGTATGTCGTCAGGCATTTGATTACTATTTTGATTAGAAATTCCTTTAAATTATAGCAACAAGGCTTTTCCTTTAAATTATAGCAACAAATTCATATTTGGTAAGTGATAAATCACTCTTAAAACTAGGCTGTCTTTACTTTCCCTGCATAATCTCTGTACAGGAGATGGTGTAAGGATAAAAAAAAATATTTTGCAGGCCCAGTCACGATACTTTAAAGAATTGTACTATCATGCGACCAACACGCCACTAGCAAAGCTATAAAAGGAGCAGTGAACTTGGTAACGACGGTAAAATGCATTTTAAAAACTACATTTTTAATAATGACGTCTGATGTTTGCCACCCACATTTAGCATTTCTGTCGTAACTTAAACTTTTTTTTGCTCATTTGTTAAAGTAATAGTTGTAGAGTATGAATAACTTGTCTGCAGATTAATTATTATAAAAAAAAATTATCTTCACGCTGTATCTTGCACATAGTAGGTTGGCAGGGGGAACAAGTATAAAGGCATTCCTTTTTTCCTCTTTATGCAGAGGCATTGCTTGCTGGGTAGCGGAACTCAACGCCGAGCTTTTGGCCTTAGTGCCAAAGAAATGAAAATATTAATATCTAAATAATTCAATTCCTCTAGTGGGGATCGAACCCAAAACCGTCGCGTTACAGTGACACAATTGCGCTACGACCACCTATAATAAAATTAAATTTAATGAAAAAATAATTTATAAAACTTTCGTCTTTATCCATAAATATTCTACATGAAAATAATATCTGTTATTAACGCGCGATTAACTCTCTCGACGACAATTATTATTGAGTGAAAATTTACTTATTCATTAGAACGATCGTAAAATTATAATTTTATACATCATGATATAAATTGATAAGCATATAAGCATCTTTATAATTCAATATACCAAAGTCTAATTTAAAAATGTTATATAGTGTACATTTTATATTGTTTAATGTGATAAAAAACAACTAAGGCTATATAATATTATACTACTTAGAGCACTACAAACACTCCTCGCAAACAAAACCGATATTTCAAGAAAATAGAAAATTAAAACTTCCCTATTGCATTTCTTTTCAATTTTTCCGCAAGGCAACTCTTTACGAGCGTCAATATAGAAGAAATATTCGTGCGGTGGACTGAACGGGTGAGTTCCGGGCGGGCAACGCGAAAGCAGAAACGAGGCGAATGCTCGAGTTATACAAATTACGTTCAACTGAAAAATGTGGGTTCCACACAAAAAAGGGTTGTACGTTGCGTTGCTCTTAGTAATATTACGTTTTTGGTGAAGGAGGCGAGGGAGCCCCCGCGGAGTGGTTGTTGTGTTGATAAATGACTGCACCGACAACAAATCAATTGGCCTGGAGCTTTGAGATATAATCTTGCATTTAGGGAGAAAGGTTTTTGTTATACTAAACTTCCCCTTTATATACACATATGGAAACGCTTAGTTGTTATTTTTTTAAATGTATTCTACATGTTTATGGTATATAAATACGATGCACAATATTCCGATGTTGAAATTTAACGTCCATAGAGCTATATTTACTTAATTTTTTATATAGCTATATTTATTTTATTTTTTATTTATATAGAAGGGTAGAGAAGAGGGAACCTGGGATCCTAAAGTTAAGGTAATCCGTTCCCATAAAGATTAATTTTTAACAAATTTAAAGTGTTGTGCCACACTTAGGAAAGAAAAATACTTATTTAGAAAACTTCCTAGGCACGGGTTCGAGTTCCGCTACGTTCAAATTTTTATACGTTTTCTATATAATCAAGATTAATTTTATACCGAAATAACTGATCTCCCACATTTAGCATCGTTAGAGTAAATAATAATAAGTTTACTTAAAGTCATATAACCAATACCAAAAGTACTTATAAAATGGCATGAAGTCTTCATGTTCTTTAAATTTTTAATTTCGTTTCATAAATTCAAATACATAGTTGATATTACAAAGATTAAGCTAGTAATACGAGTATGTATTATTCGGTACTTTGAACATTAAAAAGGTAATATTTAACATATTGCTAAATATGTATATTATATATAAATTATGTATGATCTCACACAGTGTACCGTAAAATCAAATAAGTGAAAATATTAGAACATATAAGAACATTATAATATAGCTGACTATTTACATACATACCATATACCTACTAACCCAAAATAGACTATAATTGGACTGTATATTAATTCTATACTACTAAAGTCTAGGTTTACATTCCTTACATCATACAAAGTAAATATGATATACTCTGACTAAATACTGCTTATTACAAATAAATTTTACCTATCATTAAGTATAGTTTTGTCCATATGCAAAAGCTCAATCACACCAGCACAAGTACCCACTCAAAAAATTAAACACATTGCCTTTGTTAATATAAATTGAAATGTAATAATATGAAGAGAGGCATTGTTTAGGATGTTCACACGAGATAAGTCGC